>APFE031481195.1:27884-59064 GCA_000404065.3 Pinus taeda | reverse complement strand
GCCTTAAAGATGATGACCCTGAGCCTCCATATCCACTGCCTTGGGAGGATGCTGAAGGAGTTCTTTGTGATTGTGAGCCCTCAAAGAAACCCCTTGATTTTTTTGATTCGTATTGGGCTTCTTCCTCCTCCCTTATGTATTTGGCTCTATCCGCTGTTGACACCGCTGCACAAGTTTTAATTCCTATTTGTTTCTCTCCATCCCATGGCCTTTTCCCGCAGAGGTGTCTTCTAGCACGGGTGTATGAACCTCTGTAATCAGTGTTGCAATGGGGGCAATGAAATTTAGTGGTTCCACCCCCTCTCCCTGTTTCAGCCCTGTGAACATATTTCCACAATGGGGTTTGGTCTTGTTTAGTCTTTTGAGTGCCCTATTCACCCTCCTCCAGCTCCTCCTCACCGGCGTTTTCACCCATTTGACTTTCTCCAGCTTCTTCATCCCCCTCTCCAGTTTGGCCCCTCCATTTCCTACTCTCCAACACCATAATAACCATAAAAGGGACCAGGAAGAGGAAAATGCCCAGAAATATAGCCAAGTCCATGGTGTTTGATGTTTGTAGGGTTTTGATTCAAGAATCTGCAAATTAATTTAATTCATTGGGATTAATTAATTTAATTCAAATTCATGATTTTTAAACTCAATAAACTAAATTAAATTAACTAAATTACTACCTAACTAAATTAAACTAACTAGACTAACTAAATTACTAAGTTACTTACCTCTGCAGGCTTGCTCCTCGCTCCTCGGCACTTGCTCCTCGCTCCTCAGCACTTGCTCCTTGCTCCTTTTGCCGGATCGCTCCCGGCGCTGCGCGAAATGCTCCCGGAGCGATTGGGAGCGATCACTCCCCGATTGCTCTCGGGCTTAAAAAATCGCTCCGAGAGCGACGGAGCGACCGCTCCCCGCAGCGCTCCCGAAAATGGCAGGGAGCGCAAATTTTTTTAAGGGAGCACGCTCCCGAAAATCGCTCCCATCTGGGAGCGATTTCGGGAGCGCGCTCCGGAGTCACTCCCGCCAGAGTGCAATTCAGGAGCGGGTTCGAGGGGGGGGGCGCTCCCCCGCAACTATTAAAAATATGAATTATTTTAATATCTCCCAAACTGGTTAGATTCTGCCCAAACCATTTCTGGGTCTTGGAGATCTCATGTGCTATAGCCTTTGCACCAATTTTCGTGGCTAGAGCACATTTGATGCTACCCCAAATCAACACTCTCTCTTAGCGAGGATTGTGCTCTAGTAATACTCCTTACTGAGTATCACCCTGATCATCGAGCATCGATTCCTGTGCTGATGCTAAGCCTCCCCGCCCAACATCCTCTGCACTGCTGCATCATGTACTGCTACCCATGGCCTTGCCACTACCACTGCTGCATCCGTATGACAGCTCCCTCTGCATCCATGCTGTTGCCTATGGCCCTGCCACTGCCACTGCCACTGCATCCCCTCTCATCATGCTGTATCGTGCTGCCCATAGCACTGCCATTGCTAACTGTTGCACTGCAACTCAGTTACTAAGAAGTAAGTAACTGATCCTCGCAATTTTGACATCTCTATCAGGCTAGAAACACTCCCAATGCAGAAGCTCCCTTTGTCGCTGATAAGTGCTCCCTCTACTGACCTCTGCGCTGCTGCAACAACTCCATGCATCTCTCACTGCTGCCTCACGCTGTCCCGGGACTCCTGCACTATAGCACCATCTGTCGCTTCATCCGGATCCGTCTCTACCGACAACTGTAAGTCCTGCTACTCCTCTTCAGGGCTCCCATAGCAAGGTATAATCCAAGAGGTTGGGTACCTCAAGGATTCCGCCCCTCATCATCTGTAGTTTGTCTGACTACATTGGCAGAGGGATTTCCCTTCTGGAAATCCCTCTGCCAATGTCAAGATGCCCCACTCCGACTGTTTGTGTAGCTGCACCACTGATCTGGATTTCTTGGCTAGAAATCCTCGGCAGCAACTCCCTCCTCCTTGGTCTTGCCTTGTTAGGTACTGTTCTGACCACAATACCCCACCAGCTTCACTCCACAACTTACCCACAGCCTCCTATGTCCCAACAGTCTGAAGGTTAGAGCCTTTAGGCTCTGTGCAATCTCGGCACTAGCACAATCTGCACCTCCTGGCCACAACGTCGATCCTTCCTGACTGAGAAAGATGATTGGTCACTCCGTAGGTCAGGTCTGCTCTTCTCTGCCTCAACGCTGATCCTCCTCTTGGCTCGAACTGATGACGCAGGCTCTCTGCGTCACCCCTTCCTTGCTTCTTTCTGCTAGGAACAACTTCTATCACTCAGGACAGCAGTTTCCACTGTTGCGGCTCTGCTCAGCTGATGCCTTCAGTTATCTTGTGATCTGCAACCACGCTCTAATACCATGTTGGAATTTCTAAGTCTATCCGTTAGAAATTCTTTCGTACTATCTAATTTATTTCTTCCTACTTGTTCAGTTACTTAACAAGTTATTTACCATGTAAATACTGAAAATAAATACAAGTACAATATCAACACATACAAATCATAAACTAAAAGAAACAAGCACACAAGTGACACCATTGTTTTTGGACTAATGTCCCCGTAAAAACCCAATGTGGGAAAACCGGTGTAGCTATTCAGAGGGTTTTATTATTAAGCAGTTTCACAATACAACAGGGTGCCAGAAATGGCTCACCCAACAAAGAATGCCCTCAGTAGTAGTACCTCTCAGTTGGAGATAGATATTCCGGCTAAATCACCGGATGAACGATCCCATAGCAACACTACAACTTTCTATTGCTCTGCATCACCCTGATAGGGACTACATCACCCTATCCAGCTCTCCAGCGCCAATCTGTACCACGAAATCTCCCAGGCTGCCTCTAGGGTCTGCGTCAGCCTCTCTGGCCCAATGTCAGCCCAACGTTAGCCTATCTGGCCCAACGTCAGCCTATCTGACCCAACGTTAGCCTCTTGGGGCTCTGCGTCACCCTCTAGAGCCTCTGCATCTCACATGCTGGCCCTCCTCAGGCTCTACGCAACTCCTGGCTGCCTCTGCGTGGCCTCTAGCTGGCTCTACGTCAACCCTCTCATGACTTCTACACTGATGCTCCCTGTACTAACTCTGCCTCTCTGCTATGTATTCACTGCCCCTCAACTGCAACTCTGATCACTCACTCAATTTCCTTAGCAAACCCTACCCCAGAAAATCGAGTTCTTGATCTCTCTTGGTGTGTTCTCCAACTAACCCTCAAGCCTCCTCTTATACTTTTCTCGCTTGTCCATCAATGGCCGAGATTAAATCTCTAATCAACGGCTAAGATTAGATTTCGCTTGATCCATGACTTTTGGACCATTCTAACTCAGTTTTATATTAATTCACATTAATATTTTATTTTTCCTAAGTTTAGACTTAGGAACTCCATTAAAAATATTAATTATTTTAATATCTCCCAAACTGGTTAGATTCTGCCCAAACCATTTATGTGTCTTGGAGATCTCATGTGCTATAGCCTCTGCACCAATTTTCATGGCTAGAGCACATCCGATGCTACCCCAAATCAACATTCTTTTATTATCCGGTATGTTTGTTTCTTTTCTCCTTGGAAATAAATCATTGGGAAACTCTGGGGCACTTGCCCCACCTACTATGAAGCTGGCAATGCAGACTCAATGCACCTAACATCAAGGGAATCGAATTGGGAACTTGCCAATGTTTTGAATTACAAGCACCATTATGAAAACAATGGCAACAATCTATTAAGCTAGCATCAGGGCTATAAATTTTTGGAAACATCTTGTCCCACCCTTGAGCACTTAATCCACACAACATAAGAAATCATGGAAAGGAAATGATATGGAGAAATATTCAGAGTAACTAACACACACTCCTTTTTTACGAGGAATGTGTTACTCCACTACACCAAGTTTGTCTCTTAGCAACTTGAACTTTCTCTTTTTGAAGGGCTTTGTTAGAACATTCACCACTTATGAATCCAAAGAGGATCATTAATTTCCTATGTACCCATTTCTCAGGATATGCTATTTAATCTCACTATGCTTAGACTTGCAATAGAAAGTTAGAATTGCAGAGTTTAATGCAACTCTAATTGTTGCATTTAATGATAGTGGGCTCCAGCATTACACTTATCAACTTAGCTATCAATGTGCAAAGCCAATTTGCTTCACAACTAGCCTATGGAGTTGTAATATACTCTACCTTTGCAGAGCTAAGGGCAAGTTGCCTATTTCTTGCCGAACCAAGAAATTATGCTAGAAGTGCTCTTTCATGTTTCTACATCTCTTGCTCAATTTGATTAATCAAAACCTTGGAATCCATCATAACCATCTATTGTATACAACATGACATAATTAATAGTTCCCTTTAGATATTGGGGGACATGCTCAGCAATTTCCAATGACTCTGTCTAGGTTCCACCATGAATTGGCACAATATATTCATTGCATAACTTATATATGGAATAGTATTGACTAGGTACATCAGTGATCTGATTAGTGTAGATTGATACCCTTCATGTCAAATTTATTGGCCAATTATTCTAGCACAATGAGATGAGTTGAATAGAATACTTGTAAGGAGAAGATTATCTACATACAAAACTAAAACGTGCAGGTAAAATTTATCAAGCATAAAATAGATATTTCGACTTGTAGAAGTCTTGGAAAAGCCCAACATGTGTGGTATCATCAATCTTGGCATACCATGCACATGTTGCTTACTTAAGCACATGAATAACTTTGTTCAACTTGCATACATGGGTGTCTCTCCGATGTATCTTAAAATCTTTCAACTAACATATGTACACCTTTTCTTCAATCACACCATTTAGAAATGTTGTTTTTACATCCGTTTTTAATATGGTACAATGAAAATAAGATTCGAAAAACATATTTTGTTATACTTCTCACTTGGAGCAAATGCCTTGTCATAATCAACTCCCTTGTTTTGAGAGAACCCTCTGGCAACAAAGTTGACTTTGTACTTTTCAAAGCTCTGGTTATTTACATGCTTAATTTTGTAGAACCATTTGGAATTAATCATCACTTTCTAAATCAGTCCTGGAGCTATTTCCCAATGATTATTTGTAAGATCCCTCTCGGAATATCTCCATTTTTGCCACTAAAATTTCTGAATTTCACTGAGTTTATTTTTGATGTGTTTTGTCAAACAGCTTGAGGACATATGGCCGTAGGTGTGTTTCTCATCATATATTTCAAATAAAATAAACACAGTACCATAGCAACACCATGAAATTACTTTTACTCAGCAAAATATAACTTGTATTAAGCTCAGAGAATAACACATACCACTGATGTAAGTTTGATACAGCATTAGAGGAGTAATATGATCACAAACACCAGCAGACTATACAATAATAATAGAGCTGTAGGATGCTACTCAGAAGATGAATCTGGACTGATAATATATAAATATCTCTGGACTTCAGAACACGTCTTCAGCAAGGAATGATTGGCATCTTTGGTAGCTCAAACAGGTTCCCACAGGAGTGGACAGATTCCTTAATGGACAATGCAGAGGCTGTGAAAATTCCTATGCTCAAGGAACCCCTACTGCAGTAAATCTGAATCTACTTTACCTTCTTGATTTTTTAACATACATTATCGAGTTATTCTTCTGAATACTGAAGCAAATTGCTTCTGCAGCCTACACTAATTAAATGTTTGATCTCATGAAACAGAAAACAGAGCAAAGAACAAGATACATAGGACACACTTATTTTTGGACACAATAGTCCCCGGGAAAATCCAATGCAGGAAAACTGGTGCAACAGTTCTGAGGGTTTATTATTATGTAGGAGAAATATCTGAATACAAATCTAGGATGCTCATCTAGCAATCCTTTACAGAGAAAATACTGGTGGAAAATCTGAGTGAGTTTTATCTCACTTCACCTGGCAGAATTCTGGCTGATCCGGCAACAAGACTGGCTAACCCCGGCTACTTCTGCACTGGCCTTGCGTAGGCCTTGCGTCAGCCTTTCAGGCTCTACGTCAACATGTATCTTAAAATCTTTCGACTAACATATTGAAGTGTAAATTTCTTGATAAACAGAAATATATATATATATATATAAATAATTATTAATAATGGATTGACAAATGATAGATGATGATGTTTACAATGGGTTTCCTGGCTTATATATCGCCATGGGCACCCTTTGGGGAAAGGGCATGATCTTATGATCGTGCCCTTTCGTCTAATTTAACCTAAAATTAAATAATAAACCTAGAATTAAGTACTAACTAATTTTTTACATAAGATTGCCTTCCTCTCGAAAGAATGCTTTGTCCTCAAAGCATATGTGATGACGGATGTTGTTGACAAAATGCTTCATTCTCCCAAGAAGCGTCTTCTTTGGGTAAGTTTTTCCACTTGATCAAATATTCCAAGATGATCAAGGTCCCACACTTTAAAAGGTCTTGGATTAATCTCTCACTTTTCGTTTTTTGGTGATGTGGATATCGATATGGCTTGATGTTGACGGGGTCTGACCCTGTTTTGACTTCTATTGTATGCTCAATTTCCTTATTAGGCGGCATCTTCATAGGTAGGTCTTGAAATATTTTTTCATGCTTCTGAATCAGATCTTGTATCTCTGGTGACTCTTCTCTGGTCATATTTGCAGATAACATTTCGAATTGGTGACATTGTACTGCATAAGCAGGTGCTCCTTTTCGACTCAGCTTCATCATCCGAGATGATGATACAATTTGATTTTCTGGTGCTTGGAATCCGTGTAGTTTGTACTTCTGACCTCCCCATTTGAATTTTATAAATTGTACTTGATGGTTGGCGGCATAAGTACCTAAAGTTCGTAGCCATTGGATACCTAATGTTGGAAATAATACTGAGAGGGGGGGTGAATCAGTATTATCAGATCAGATAAAACTTTTCAATTTCATACTCAGATTCATATACGCTACTTCAATGAAGTGAACCAGCGTATACACGCGACTGTGTCTAAAGCAAATAGCGTGTACCCAGAGATCTTATAATTCAGTTAGCTTAATCTTCAGTGAATGCATCAGAACATTATTAAGCATATTAACAGTAAACAGGTGCAGTATAACAGAACATGACATCACACAAGAGCCACGCACATGAACACCATGATATAAGGTGGAAACCCAATGTGGGTGAAAACCACCTGTTGCAATTCGTTTCTTTCTTCTTAATGAGAAACTTCTTTTACAATATACTGGTGCAGTCCTTTACCAGTATGCAGGCTACAATCTGCAGAGGGCTACAATCCTCTCTCGTTTTCCAACTACTTCTGGAAGGGAGCTACAACCCCCTCAGCTCTTGTACTAGCTGATCCATTTACTAGTACGTAGGTGCTGACCCTACAATCTTCAGGGACCACGTTTCATCAATTTTCAGACTGGATCCAAGAGTACAAAAAAAACATTACTGCAATACAATCATCAACTTAAACTTGCATCATAATTCATAAAACAACCCAATACTGGATCACTGAAACCCTGTCATTAAGAACACAGAACCCAAACCAGAGACCAGAACTCTGTAACAACCACCAGAATCAGTAGCAACCTGAGATATCAAACTTTATCATGCATACGCTACTGCACTTTACCGAAACCACATGTATACGCACTTTCTCCAAAGGAAACCCGCGTACAGATCTAGAAATGATTACTTATGCCTCCGCTGTCAGATCCGACCCTTGCCAAACTTCCCGAACAGACAACCAGCAATACCAGATCCTTTCACTTCGTCAGACACCCAATCCACACACACACTTTGCCTAATGATCTTCTCCTTATATAGCCTTAGGCCTTGCTCAATACCATGGTCCAAAACCATAACAAACCAATACCATCAACTTCGAAACTAGGGATCAACACGTTCGTCGAGACGCCATGGTCCAAAACCATGGGCACAACTTCCAAGGAATAACCGCCATGGACCAAAGATAGGTTTTCCACATATACGCGCTTTTACTGAAGCAAACCTGCGTGTATACATGGATTCTCTTTGATAAACCTGCGTATATATCTTTCTTGTCCTGCTGTACTGAGATCTGTCCTCTGATTAAGTTGCCATCACCTGTACCAACCTCTGAGCACCTGTACCAACCTCTGAGTGAGTTGCCATCAAGGACAACACTTGAAACATAATGCCAACATTGTTGACCGTGGATTTATGGTGTTAGATGATTGAATGAATTGTGATCCTTGATCCAATACTAATCCAAAACTAAACGGTTAATAAGGAAGCGGGACGGACACACTGCCAGCGAGCCATTCATTTCGCAGCTGACATGTGCTTGGCTCGCACTGCCAACAAGGGCTTTGCGTGGACTCAAACTCTGAACCTCCACCTCATGCGCAAAAAAAGACCATCACGATGATGAAGCAGAAGAAATCCTCCCTCATAACCTGGCGAGAAAAATGAAATCGACATATTTCCATCAAAAATGTTGTAACTTCTCAGGTAGGAGCGGGAGCCGCCGAGGCCTTGAAATGCGAAGTTAGAAGTCTTGAATTCCTACGGCCATGGCAGAACAAGTATTCCAGCTCTATTCCTTCAAGGCTTTTTATTGTTTGTTTTATGTATTTTTGATTTTTTAGGGTTGCCGCGGAAGAACAAGCGAGTTTCTGGAGTGGAGAAGATTTTGGTTTATTGAGATCTTTCAGATTCATGTCGTTTTATGGTAGCTATTGTTTTTCTTACATTTGTTTGGCCCACAATATCCAGTTTTTCTTAAGGAAACCCTTCTTTTTCATCCTGGCTCTCTTCCTATGAAAAATGTGGGATTGGGGCTTAAGCTATTTGCAGCGGTTTTGTTTTGTATGACTCTAGCGCTGATCAAGGTGACATACATTGCAATTACTAGTTATTTCGCATTGAACTGCTGTCTGCCCTATTTAGAAAGTGAGAAGGTTACATTTTTTGTAGACAACATTCTCCATAGTCCCTCATTCTGGCTATATGCAATAAGGCAAGGATCGAGGGCTTTAGTCGTTGGGGAATTTACTCCTTGCTGAGATTCACTTGAAATAGGGCTAATTTAGGGATTTGTTTCGTTGACAAAGTTTTGTATGGTGTTTCTTTTTGTGTGGAATAGTTCAACGCATTGATTAATGGCCCAAATTTTATAAGTGTTTACTGGTTAGACCCTCAGTAATCTGGGGTGTAGAATGGCCAAAAGCTATTTTTGGTCCCTTATTAGTTTGGATTATAGGATTCGCGTTAGACTGTTTGGTCCTTATTTGGAAACTTTTGGAAATAACATAAATTAGTAGAAAAAGTTTCCATGATGCCAACTTTATTAGGATCTTATTAATAATAAAAACAAGATATTCCAATGTGTTGGTGCCTTGAGCTGGTCTTTTTTTCTCCAGTTGTCTTATGAACGGCCAGCTCAGGATTTTCCCAAGACTTTTAATTTTTTTAAACAATGGGGATTTGAGTTTAGACTTTAGTGCTTTTATCAAATGGGGTTCTTGATTTTGTCATGGTTCTTTTGCGTGTTTGGAGTTGCAAGCTCATTTTAAAGCTATTAATATCAATGCAGGGTATGGGTATATATGTAACATTGGGATAGGCTCTCCTATCATCCATTCTATTATTCTATTGCTATGCTCAAGTATTGCTAGATGGGTTTATTTATAAAAAATAAGTTAACCATAACAAGCCCTTTTAATAGAAACCAAACACCTTTTTCCAATATTCTATGCCACTCTGAAGCTTGTATTTGTGGGTGAATAGTGAAAACGTTGTTGTTAGTACTGTCATTGTTATCAACTAATGGGACATCTCTGATACAAATTCCTTGTATTGTTTTCATAGATTGAGAGAGCTTTTCTAAAGCAACCAAAAGTCTTTCTCAAGTAATCATATTGCAATATTATTTTGATTTTATTTCATGTTTAGAATCTTTTGATTTGCTTCTCTTTTGATCCTTAATTTATATTGTTGTAGTTCTAAGAAGTCTGGGAAGGGGAAACGTCCTAGAAAAGGTGGCCACAGG
The DNA here is from genome assembly GCA_000404065.3 of Pinus taeda. Lineage (NCBI taxonomy): Eukaryota > Viridiplantae > Streptophyta > Pinopsida > Pinales > Pinaceae > Pinus > Pinus taeda. The sequence continues at coordinate 49,060 of APFE031481195.1, read as the reverse complement.
TTTTGGAAGAATGTGGGTCTTGGCTTCAAGACCCCCAAAGAAGCTATTCAAGGTATGGTGATTAAATTCTGGGCAGATTTGATTATTGCAATATATTTTGTTTGTATATATTATTGTGCATTTAATTGTTGTTTCTATTAAATTATCCATTTGAATGCCAAAATGCTTCCTTGTAGCAAGGTTGCATGAGTAAGAAGACACACCAGGTATAGAAATGGTGTAGTTGTTATGAATTCCCAAAATATTGTTTGCTAGTATGGGGGATCCTGGTGTCATTTGAAATGTCTTTGTGCTTGCCAATTTAAATGTAACTTACTTGATCCATGCATATTGGACTCTGGAGAAAATTCTAACACTGCCTTTTAGTTGTTTCCCATAAATACATTTGAGGTTGAAATACATTTTAAGTCTTCATATTTAAGACTGAAAATTGACTCCATCATGATAAAAACACAATTAAACCTGTAAACAAGAGCCCTTTATAATTTAGTATAGACTGGAACAGACTTCTCATACCCAATATGTGCATCAATCACTTACCAGGCTCACACTATGCTGTAGATCTTCAAATATCAATCCATATGAATTAATTGAATGCAGAATCACATTTCTTTCTTATTGTTTACCAGAATATATAGTGTCTGTGAAGTCAGGGAAGTAGCCGCTGTGATTAAAAAATAGCTATATGATGAATCATCCAAATTGATACAATAAAAAGCCTTTTTGTAGGATGTTTTGAATTCTTTGAACACACGTTATGCAGGTCTCTATAGCTGAAGAGGCCCTGTTTAGTAAGAACGTTAGTGGTAAAAGTAGCATGCCAGGTATGGAAGTGATTTTTGAGTACCAAATTCTAATAGCATAAGTAATGATGCAACAGTCTTGTCTAAATCTTTTACAATATATCTTGTGTTCCAAGACACCTTTTGAGCATTTTCAAAGAAGATAGGAACTCTCTTCATCATAGGTTTGCCAACAAAACCAACTTGCAACAGTTTTCTCTCTTGCGTTTACAATATATCTTATGTTCTAAGACACCTTTTAAGCATTTTCAAAGAAAGTAGGAACTCCCTCCATCATAGGTTTTCCAACAGAACCAACTTCTACTATCTGGTCAATCAGTGCCAAGGCAATTAATTAAATTCACTACCAGCAGGGAACTTAGCAAGAAATCATCAACTGCAAAGATAACCCCATGCTTGCCCTATATCAGCTGTGGCCAACAAACAATCATTCCAGATGCAGGAAAATCATCTGCAGGGTTACTGTCATAAAAATAATACGGACTTGGTTTTCACTTTTAATTATTTCTTTACAGAGAAAGATGTATTCTTTACAGACTCGATTTTCGCTTTTAATTATTTCTTTACAGAGAAAAATGGTATTCTTTACAGACTCCATTTTGCATATCCGATCTTACCTGAAAGATTCAAAGCTTTGGAACTAATTTCAAGAAGCTATGATACTCGGTGCTGAGAGGCAGCTGAATGATCATTGCCCTAATGTTTTTATTTTTAATATTATCTATATGGATTGATTAATTTTTTTCTTTTTCCTTCACCGTTAACATATGATAATAAAAGAAAAGTTAAGAATCTTAAGAATAATCAAGATGTCATTCTTATGATTAGTTTTCGTTTTTTCTTGATTCTCATACAAATAGAAGTTTGTGCAATCATCTTGGTTTTATTTATTTATTTATTATTTTATTTTTATCTATAATTTTTATTTTGGTCTTTTAGTTTCCACTGATTCGTGCAAATATTTTCTGATTGGTGCATATTATTTTATATTGGTGCAGTCTTTCCCAACTAGTTTGTCAATACACGTATTTGTCCGTTATATGTTTTTGGGTCTTTCTCTGGATTGTGTAAACTAGGTTTTCTTGGTTTTTATGTAGGGACCTACATCGACAAGAAGTGCCCATTCACTAGTACTGTTTCAATAACAGGTCATATATTAGTTGGAACATGTTATAGTGCTAAAATGACACGGACAATTATTGTCTGTAGGGACTATCTCCATTTTGTCAAGAAATATCAGAGGTAGCTAGAGAACATTATAGTGAATTGCAATTATATTTCTATACAGTTCCATTTAAGTAGTAATTTTTGAATGTCTTCATAGTTAACAGATATGAAAAGAGAAATTTGAACATACCAGCCCATATTTCACCCTGTTTCCATGTAAAAGAAGGGGATCATGTTATCATTGGGCAATGCAGGTAAATCTATTTATGGGAATATCCACTAAAACCTGTGACTCTTTTCTGTGTTTTTATTGGTTGTTAACATTTTATATGATTTGCTTGTATCAGGCCCTTGTCCAAGACTGTAAGGTTTAATGTTCTGAAGGTGATTCCTGCGGGTTCTAGCAGTGGTTCTGCAAAGAAAGCCTTCACATCAATATGAATCCATTTTTTTTCTTCCATTAAGTTTGATAGAGTGGGCTTCGACAAAGTCAAGGGTTACTTACTATTTTATCATTTGGTCAAAATTAAATTTTTTAGTTTAATCCTTCTTTTGGTTACTGTGTTGAAGTTTGAAAAAGATGTACGGTGCATGTTTACTCTTTGGTAGTTGAAATTCCACTGTTATTGGATACTTTTGTTTCGGTTTTAGCATCCAGTAAACCTTTGAAGGCATATTCTTCAAATATATATATATATATTATATATATATATAAATATATATATATAACTTTCTCAACATAACTTTGAATTTATGAAGGTGCCTAAGAAAATCTAGTTATATGTGATGGTTGCCAATAGTATTTCATGTGAAGATGTTGAAATTTAATTCAAACAAGAGGTTTGTAATGTGCGTGGATTTTAAACTATAGGACCAGCAAAGAAGGATTCTTGCTGAGTTTTTTGTACTAATCGAATATCAAGGGTTCTAGGTGTTGTGAATCCTCGTCATTATTTTTATGCTTATTCCATTTTCTATATCACTAGATGCAATTGTCTAGGCTTATTTTGGGGGCTTATGAAAAGTAAAGTTTATAGGCATTCAAGGGTCAAAGGTCCTTTCAAATTCTTTACTGGGCCACTTTAATACAATAATCTCTTATTCTTGGATGAAAAAAGAATCCATACAAGAAATTTTAGCGAATGCCCAAAAATTTTGAGATGATTGAAACACGACTGAAAATAATGAAACAGTCATGCCCTATGATTTTACTATATTTAGCCGATGTGTGTTGACAAGGCGTCATGCAATTAAATCCAGTTAGTATCAGTATGCATGGCCATGTGAGAGAATCTTAGAAAGGGGATGGGGGGTTTTGATATCCAAATTTGATGTCTAATAATGTGTTAAATTAGATTATTTCTATAATTACCAAATTAAGATGATTGATATAATTCCAATTATTAAAGCATCGAATATGTCTTATAAAGAAATTATTTCATATTGTTGTGTATAAAGAAACTTTTGTGATTGAAATTCTTTACTTTGTATAGATTATTTTAACTCATGATTAATCAAAGGGCGAATCGTTTTGGATACTTGTGATGGAATCAAAATATGATTGTATAGTCATTATATTCTAGGCTATTTTGGTGAGAGGGAATTGTTTTGGTAATTTGTTATGGCATCATTTATATATATTATAAATGATAGTACTCTTTTATTCACTGTTTTCCTCTATACTTAATTATCAACCAGGGAATCATAATAAGTAGAGCTAATGCACTATATGTGCTGACAATAGATAAGTTCTGTTGTCTGCTGCACTATGGTTTAGATAGTGAGTATTACAAACTAACACTTCATTTTACAAACTGTAATTCATTTCCCCACACAATTAATGAAAAACTGGTAATTTGTTATGACATCATGTATATATATTATATATGATAATACTCTTTTATTGAGTGTTTGCCTCGATACTTAATTATCGACCAGATAATCATAATAAGTAGAGCTGATGCACTATATGTGCTAACAATAGATAAGTTCTGCTGTCTGCTGCACTATGGTCTAGATAGTGAGTATTACAAACTAACACTTCATTCTACAATTTGTAATTCATTTTGTCACACATTTAATGAAAAACTGGTAATTTTTTATGGCATCATGTATATATATTGTATATGATAATACTCTTTTATTGAGTGTTCCCCTCGATACTTAATTATCGACCTGGAAATCATAATAAGTAGAGTTGATGCACTATATGTGCTGATAATAGATAAGTTTTGTTGTTTTCTACACTATGGTCTACATAGTGAGTATTACAAACTAACACTTCATTCTAAAAATTGTAATTCATTTTGTCACACAATCAATGAAAAAGCAGACAATGCTCAAGTACCGCAATTGAATATTCTAAATCAAGGAACAAGTTCCTCCATTTATAGGCTCATGAAATAACAAGATGGATCTAACCTTGTTTCTTGTTACTCTTAATCAATTCAATGCATTTAAACAAGACAATCAAAATCAATATAGGAAATATGAGTCTTCACTAGTGGCACATGTAGGTGAATGGTGAGATCTTAAATTTTATCTCACGTGTACTTCAAACAATTAATCATTAAATCTATAGCACAAATACAATTTGAACTACGAAGGCATCGCTTGTAAAATAAATTTGGAAAGACTAAACTATTTGATAACTTAAACAAAGGGAAAACTTGCCTTGATGGCTTCGGTGGGCCCTTCTGATCTACTAGGTAAGCTAAAGACTTACAACGCTAAGAAGTAAAATAACACATTGATCTTAACAATTGTTGTTCATATTATTAATGAAAAAAAGGATTACAATATCAACATTACACATCTCCATTTATAGGCTCATGAAATAACAAGATAGATCTAACTTCGTTCCCTGTTACTCTTAATCAATTCAATGCATTTAAACAAGACAATCAAAATTAGTACAGGAAATATGAGTCTTCACTAGTGGTGCGTGTAGGTGAATGGTGAGATCTCAAATTTTATCTGACGTGTACTTCAAACAATTAATCATTAAATCTATAGCGAAAATACAATTTGAACTACAAAAGCATCACTCGTAAAACAAAACTGGAAAGACTAAACTATTTAATAACTTAAACAAAGGGAAAACTTGCCTTGATGGCTTCGGTGGGCCCTTGCTGATCTATTATGTAAGCTAAAGACTTACAACACTAAGCAGTAAAATAACACATTGATCTTAACAATTGCTATCATATTATTAATGAAAAAAAAGGATTACAATATCAGCGTTACAAATCTCCATTTATAGGCTGATGAAATAACAAGATGGATCTAACTTCATTTCCTGTTACTCTTAATCAATTCAGTGCATTTAAACAAGACAATCAAAATTAGTATAGGAAATATAAGTCTTCACTAGTGGCCCATGCAGGTGAATGGTGACATCTCAAATTTTATATGATGTGTACCTCAAACAATTAATCATTAAATTTATAGCACAAATACAATTTGAACTATGAAAGCATCACTCGTAAAATAAAACTGGAAAGACTAAACTATTTAATAACTTAAACAAAGGGAAAACTTGCCTTGATGGCTTTGGTGGGTCCTTGCCGATCTTCTAGGTAAGCTAAAGACTTACAACATTAAGAAGTAAGATAACACATTGATCTTAACAATTGTTGTTCATATTGTTAATAAAAAAAAAGGATTACAATATCAGCATTACAAATCTCAGAGTGCTTTGTTTCTAACCTAATCTCCCTTCTTGGATCTCTCTGAAGACTAAGAGATTAACTATTAACCATTCAAGAAAGATTTTGATTAAACTAATTGTTCGACATACCTCTCTTTTATAAAGAAGACGGTCGTTACCATAATCTGTGTAATGAAATTGAAATTACATTTGTAACTTTTTCCTCATGACACGAAGTGCATGAGGAGGAAATGGATCTTGGGTAACCAAGTAAATGAGATGTCTTCAACAACTTCATTGGTTCCATAGTGGATTTTTTGCTAAAGCACTAAGTCTGAAGATGAAGTATGGTACTGGAATCAGACAGTAGACAATGGAATACAGGTACCAGCATTGAACAAAGAATATGAGTACTGGAGTTAAAACGATAGAACAATTGGAGTAGTTGGTACCAGAATCAAACTGTGGAGCAATTTGGTTACTAGAATCGAACAATGGAATGGTTGTGATGAGAACATTAGCTAAAATCTCGGGTGACGGGTCAAGTGTTGGATGAGTGCACGCGTGGTGAGAAAGATCGTTGAGAACACAACTATTGCTCGAGTACTAGATAGGTGCGTAGGTGGTTGACGAGTGCAAGATTGTCGAATGAGTATTGGATGAAATACCGGATCGCTGAGCTTCCCGAGTACTGGAATGCTGAACTAGCTGAGTACCAAAATACTAAATTGATAGAGTATCGAAATGCTAAACGAATCTGGAAGAGTAGAAAATCCAGAGATCTATGAGAACCAATCAGAGAAATTAGAGTAAAAGATCAAATAATGATATTTTTACTATAATTTTCTTATAGTGCCGCTAATCAATGCCAACGGCATGTCTGTGTTTATTTCAAAATGATTTTATGTATCTAACATCATCTACAATATAATCTGAAAGATAACCCATCGATCATAACAAACCATAACATCTAGATTCTTTTAATGTCTTAAAAAAAACTAATGGATGCAACTTTGCGGGAGAAAAATGGCATTACCACAGTAACATAAATCATAGCAGAGATCTTCATTCATATATATATAATGAGTATGTACTGTAGAGATTTATTTATCTCAATGATAACTTGAGATTATTCCAGTTATGACAAAAGAGTAAAATATTTAAAGTAGAGCATGGACTATAGAAGGTAATATAAATCATAGCAGAGATCTTCATTCACACAGATATATATATATTATATATATATATATATATATAAATATAATATATATATATATAAAACGAGTGTGTACTATAGAGATTTATTTATCTCAATGATAACTTGAGATTCTTCCAGTTATAACAAAAGAGTAAAATATTTAAAATAGAACATGGACTATAGAAATTTATCTAAATGATATCTTGAGATTCTTGAGATATTTATCCCAGGCTGCATATGATTTCAATGTATGTAAATGAAAAATTAGTAGATTAATTTAATCTTAATTTTGACGGATTTGATTACCTATTCTTCCCCACTCTATGCTATTCTTCCCCACCCTATGCCGTACGGCATTTCCTTTGCAACATAAGGTGCAAATGCTAGTTAATTTTTTTTCAAAAAATAGTTATGGGATTATGTGGTTTTTCTATGAAATAATTATGGGACTAAGTAGAGTATGTTTATGGTAATATTAAGTTTATGAAGATTTGCTGTGAAGTGTGATGTCCTAGCAAATGTAAATATTTATTTACCGCATTTAAAATAAATTGAGCACTCATTAAGTTTATATAATTAGTTAATTTTGATTCAAATGCATGAAAAGTGGAATGCTAGAATAATGGCAGTAATTGTGTGATTAAAGTTAAATGAGAATGAATTGTCTAAAGGGTGACAATTTTATTTATCAAACAATTAGATTGGGCAGTTACCCAAATCTAACTATTTCCTTGAGAAATTTATTCCAAAGAAGGGATTAAGAGGATGGAGGCATATGAAATCTAGAGAGCAAAAAGAGGAATAGATTGAGGGATATAGGAAAAAAATTAACTGTGTTGGAAGGACAAACAATGAAAAAGTAGCTATGTCTGGTTAATTCCAAATAGCTACTATAGTTTAAGACAGAAGTTCTGCTAAGTCTCGTTACCAGATAGCTACTGCTACTATTCTTCAAGACAGATGTTTTTGAGTGGTTAAGACCATATAGCGACTACTGTTCAAGACGAAAGTTCTTGAGGAGGGTTTCTGGTTAAGACCACATCGCTACTACTATTCAAGACAAAAGTTATTTAGGAAAAATGGTGTGAGACATAGCATGGGGGAGACTTAAACGCTATCTGGTTAAGGCCAGATAGCTATTACTGTTCAAGACATAAGTTCTTGAGGATGGTTTTTGGTTAAGACCAAATAGCTACTATTGTTCAAGACGGAAATTCTTGAGGAGAAAATCGTGTGAGGGGTAGCTTGGAGAGGAGAAAACCATTCGAGGGGTAGCTTGGGGGCAGACTTAAGCGAAATAAAGAAGGTCTCACTGTTGGGAGGCAAAGCAAACAAAGAATTAAAGTCCAGTTCAAGTGAGATATAAGTGAGGTAGATAAGTATAATTTGGAAATCCTAGCTATTTAGTCAAAAGATAGTCCATTTCAAGTGGGATATAAGTAAGGCAGATAAGTATAATATGGAAATCCTAACTATTTAGCCAAAATATTGACCTTCTAATTATCATGATGGATATATTTTTAAGTAAACTATTTACTATTAACTTATAGACCTAGTAATTAAGAACATATTGTGTGAAGCTGTAGATATCAAATTATTTACTATTAATTCATAGAGACAATATAAAAGGTAAAAATGGAAAACCTGTAGATAATTAAATTATTTACTATTAATTTATGGAGACAATAAATGAAGTAAAGATGGTGAACCTGTAAATAACGAAATTAATTACTGTTAATAACAATGGTGAACCTGTAAATAAATGAAATTATCTAATGTTAAATTTTATTATTTACTATTAATTTATGGAGACACTAAATGAAGTAAAGATGGTGAACCTATAAATAATGAAATTAATTACTGTTAATAACAATGGTGACCCTGTAAATAAATGAAGGCAATTCACCTGTAAATAACGAAATTAATTACTGTTAATTCATAGATAGTTCACCTGTAAATAACAAAATTAATTACTGTTAATTCACAGAGACAGTAAAGACAGTTCACTTGTAAATAACAAAATTAATTATTGTTAATTCATAGAGACAGTATATGAAGTAACAATGATGAACTTGTAAATAAACGAAATTATCTACTGTTATATTCATAGAGACACTAAATTAAGTACAATGGTGACCCTATAAATAAATGAAATTATCTAATGCTAAATTCATTGAGACGGTTCACCTATAAATAAACCTAACAGATGAACGGTCAGTGCTTAAGATTGTTAAGATTGTTAAATTAGGCTTGGATTGTCAGTAAGTGAAATCATATTGGATTGTCAGTAAGTGAAATCATATTAGTGTTGTAGATGGTTTTTTTTCTGGGCCTGCAGCCCTTCATAATGATATTTAGTGGAAATCTCTTTTTCAGAGGAGCCAATTTTGGGGTCTATAGCTACATTGATTTTTAATTTGTGAAGACTGCATTATATTTAGCAAAGCATTTGTGACTGCTTGTGCCAACTTCATAGAGTTTGATCTGTATGGAAATAGACACAATTTGGAATGTCCAAACATATTCATTCTAATGTTTTGAATACACTTCGTCAAAATGTTAAAAGTTTTAAGGTGAACAAAAATCAAAGCACTCCAAGTTGGCCTAGCATAGTAGTTTTCTTTGTTTACATGTATTTCTATGATTTGGCAGACATTTATGTTGCATTGGTTGTGAATTGTTAATGGTTTCGAATGTGGATTAGGATTAAATAGCTCTTCGAGGAAATGTAATGGTATGCTGGATTGCATTTGAAATTTTTGTTTGGTGAGGCTTAGTTAGATGTTGAATTTGTGTATCTTTGGATCTAAAAATCTGGAACTATCTGGAACTAACAGTTTTAAGGTGGTAGCTGATAAAAGATGAGAAACAACTTAATCACACATCTGTTGGTAAAGGCCTAATACTAAGAAGGCAGGTAGAAGTGGATGATGTTCGTATGCTTTATCTTCATTTCTGCACAAAAAAATCATAAGATAATTGGGCTTTTCGGTCTGGTTTGATCAGGTAGTTTTATTGGTTTATAACTATTGTTAGAACTTTATTTGGAATTCTAAGAGAGATTGAGATGAACTATGTTTGGTGTTTTGATTTTAAATTGACATATTTGATGTGTACTAGCAAAGATCTATCTAAAGCTGGGGTATTCACTTTGAGGTTGTGTTGCAGGGTATCTGGTAATAATAATAATATTATTATTAGTATTATAATAATAATAATAAAAATGGAAAGGTGGGGAAGGAAGAAACTAATAATTTCATAAATTTGGACCTTTTATCCTAGCTTTATTTGTTCTTCAGATCCAACTAATATTTTCTAGATCTAACTTATGGTGAACTAGCAGCTTGAAAGCCAATTGCAAGTCATTCAGCCAACAACGATCTATAAGCATGCCATAGTAGTATGTCTCTGCATATTCACAATAGTGATTCCACTGTCATATTATTATTCCCCACTTGGACAGAGCGATGACACAAACGGTTTCTACATGTTGACAAACCATGTAAATTGGATCTTATAAATTATAATTCTTGTTTTCTAGCCTTCTATTTCTGTAGATATCAATTTTGAAGTTGATGGCATACTTTTTATAAATAAATTTCGATGTCTATTACGGTTCAATTAAGAGCCAATCTTTTGTAGAGTTCAGAGTTGAAGTCATCTATAACTGCCTTTGATTTAGGGAGTGATCTAGAAAAAACTTCAATGCCTAACAAGACTCTGATAATCACAACCATAAACACAGCTTGGGCAGAAGAAAATAATGTACTAGATTTTAACATGCAAAGCCTTCGAATAGTTATTGAATGATGTTCTCCTCGTTGCAGTGGACTAGGGGTCATTTAATCGTTGCCAACATATTCATCACGCTGCTATATTTTGCTGAAAGAAATATCTAATTTAAATGAATCTGCCTCTGGATACCAAGACTTGCGTGAATGGTAAAAGTCAATGAATCTGCCTCTGCGTGCCACTAGAAGTTATTGGATGAAAATATCTGTTTTAAAGGCAAGAAATGGAATGGTTTTTTTGTTATTTGGATTACCAAAAGAAATGGCTTAGTTAAGATAGCTTATAAATGGAGGCACAAGTTCTAAGGCTCTCATGGTGTTATTTCAATATGTTGGCCCTGTTCAAGTTTTGAATGATTCAGAAATTAGCAGATCAGTTAGATAGTGGAGGCAGGAAATTTGCACTTGTTATAAATAAATTTCCATGGCTATTACAGTTCAATTAAGAGTCAATCTCTTGCAGAGTTTAGAGTTGAATTCATCTGTAATTGCCATTGACTTAGGGAGTGATCTAGAAAAAACTTCAATGCCTAACAAGATTGTGATAATCACAACCATAAATGCAGCTTGGGCAGAAGAAAACAGTGTACTACATTTGTACATGCAGAGCCTTCAAATAGTTATTTAATCATGTTCTCCTCGTTGCAGTGGACCAGGGGTCATTTAATTGTTGCCAACAGATTCATCACACTACTATATTTTGCTGAAAGAAATATCTGATTTTAATGAATCTGCCTCTGCATGCCAATACTGGCGTGAATGGTAAAATTTAATGAATCTGCCTTTGTGTGCCACTTGAAGTTGTTGGATGAAAATATCTGTTTTAAAGGCAAGAAATGGAATTTTTTTTTGTTATTTGGATTACCAAAAGAAATGGCTTAGTTAAGATAGCTTATAAATGGAGGCACAAGTTCCGAGACTCTCATGGTGTTATTTCAATACATTGGCCCTGTTCAAGTTTTCAATGATTCAGAAATTAGCAGATCTGTTAGATAGTGGAGGCAGGAAATTTGCACTTCCTTTTTGTCGAACGTGGTAGCTGATAAAAGATGAGAAACAACTTAATCACACACCTGTTGGTAAAAGCCTAATACTAAGAAAGCAGGTAGAAGTGGATGATTAAGATTGTGTATAGGTTTAGCCAACAGTTTTATTGGTAACATGCTTAGTTTGAACTTTTGGTGATATTGTTTCATAACATAGGTTGACTACAGTTTGCTAAAATGTTACTGGAAATATACTTAAATCGGGATAAAATATAGGTGGTAATACCTAGTTGAATGGACAGTCCCAGTGTATTGGCCCTTTTGAGGATTATTACTTGACCAGTTTGTTGCCTTAGTCTGCTGAGTACATTTTTTTTTTGTTGGTTGGTTCTTGTTGTAATTTGTAAATTCTATAGGTGATTTTCATTTACATGCTTATTGGAATAGCTGGCTTCTTGGATAGGGCAGTCATGCAGTTGAGTATGTGAGAGGGGTTTGTAGAACACATTATCTAATGAACTCTTATGTAGAGGAAAAAATTCTCACTCATAGCCTACTCAGGGCTTCAGATGGGAATTTCTTTTATATACTGATCAACTTACTAGAACTATTGCTGCACTTTGTTCATCCACAGAAGCCACTTGAAAATGCTTGAAAATAAACTCACTGTAAGGGCCATTGTTAATAAAAATATTTGTAGTGGAGGCCCTCAGCCCAACAACCATTTTAGCCAGCCTTGGAAGGCACATAGTTGAGTTCAGACATGATGAAAATTTAATTCCCTGTATACAAAAGCATCTATTAGGTGTTGATAATGGCTAGAAATATGAACTAAATATCTATATACCTCCTTCTATACAAAAATGAATAGAAGAGGCAGAGGTATAAGGTTCACCTCAAATTTTCTTGCAAGTTCAATCCACTGTAGGATGTGAAAGGAAGTGTCATAATGCTAAGAGCAAAAAAGAGGGGAAGGAAGAAACTAATAATTACAAAAAAATTAGCTTTCTATCCGTACCTTCATTTGTTCTAATAAAATAAATATTAATTGTTTGACGGCATCCATGGAGCTATCTGGTAATAATATTATTATTAGTATTAGTATAATAATAATAATAATAACAATGGAAAGGTGGAAAAGGAAGAAACTAATAATGTCAGAAATTTGGACCTTTTATCCTAGCTTTATTTGTTCTTCAGATCCAACTAATATTTTGTAGATCCAACTTATGGTGAACCAACAGCTTGAAAGCCAATTGCAAGTCATTCAACCAACAATGATCTATAAGCATGCCATAGTAGTATGTCTCTGCATATTCACAATAGTGATTCCAATGTCATATTATTATTCCCCACTTGGACAGAGCGATGACACAAGGGGTTTCTACATGTTGACCAACCGTGTAAATTGGATCTTATAAATTATAATTCTTGTTTTCTAGCCTTCTATTTCTGTAGATATCAATTGTGTAGTTGATGGCATACTTTTTATAAATAAATTTCCATGGCTATTACAGTTCAATTAAGAGCCAATCTCTTGCACAGTTCAGAGTTGAAGTCATCTGTAATTGCCTTTGATTTAGGGAGTGATCTAGAAAAAACTTCAATGCCTAACAAGACTGTGATAATCACAACCATAAACGCAACTTGGGTAGAAGAAAATAGTGTACTAGATTTGTACATGCAGAGCCTTCGAATAGTTATTGAATCATGTTCTCCTCATTGCAGTGGACCAGGGGTCATTTAATCATTGCCAACATATTCATCACACTGCTATATTTTGCTGAAAGAAATATCTAATTTCAATGAATCTGCCTCTGCATACCAAGACTGGCATGAATGGTACAAGTCAATGAATCTGCCTTTGTGTGCCACTAGAAGTTGTTGGATGAAAATATATGTTTTAAAGGCAAGAAATGGAATGCTTTTTTTGTTATTTGGATTACCAAAAGAAATGGCTTAGTTAAGATAGCTTATAAATGGAGGCACAAGTTCTGAGGCTCTCATGGTGTTATTTCAATATATTTTCCCTGTTCAAGTTTTGAATGATTCAGAAATTAGTAGATCTGTTAGATAGTCGAGGCGGGAAATTTTACACTTCTTATAAATAAATTTCCATGGCTATTACGGTTCAATTAAGAACCAATCTCTTGCAGAGTTCAAAGTTGAATTCATCTGTAACTGCCTTTAATTTAGGGAGTGATCTAGAAAAAATTTCAATGCCTAACAAGATTGTGATAATAACAACCATAAATGCAACTTGGGCAGAAGAAAACAGTGTACTACATTTGTACATGCAAAGCCTTCGAATAGTTATTGAATCATGTTCTCCTCGTTGCAGTGGACCAGGGGTCATTTAATCGTTACCAACATATTCATCACACTGCTATATTTTGCTAAAAGAAATGTCTGATTTCAATGAATTTGCCTCTGCATAGCAAGACTAGTGTGAATGGTAAAATTCAATGAATCTGCCTCTGTGTGCCACTAGAAGTTGTTGGATGAAAATATATGTTTTAAAGGCAAGAAATGGAATGGTTTTTTTGTTATTTGGATTACCAAAAGAAATGGCTTAGTTAAGATTGCTTATAAATGGAGGCACAAGTTCTGAGACTCTCATGGTGTTATTTCAATAAATTGGCCCTGTTTAAGTTTTGAATGATTCATAAATTAGCAAATCTATTAGATAGTGGAGGCAGGAAATTTTCACTTCTTTTCTGTCATACCTGGTAGTTGATAAAAGATGAGAAACAACTTAATCACACACATGTTGGTAAAATCCTAATACTAAGAAGGTAGGTAGAAGTGGATTATTAAGATCATTTATAGGTTTAGCCAACAATTTTATTGGTGACGTGCTTAGTTTGAACTTTTGGTGATATTATTTCATCACATAGGCTGACTACGGTTTGGTGAATTTTTACTGGAAATATACTTAAATGAGGATAAAAAATAGGTCGTAATACCTAGTTGTATGGACAATCCCATTATATTTTCCCTTTTGAGGATTATTACTTGACTAGTTTGTTGCCTTAGTCTGTTGAGTACATTTTTTTTTTTGGTTGGTTGTTGTTGTAATTTGTAAATTGTATAGGTGATTTTCATTCACATGCTTATTGGAATAGCTGGCTTCTTGAATAGGGTAGTCATGCAGTTGAGTATGTGAGAGGGGTTTGAAGAACACATTATCTAATGAACTCTTATGTAGAGGCAAAAAGTCTCACTCATATCCTACTCAGGGCTTTAGATGGGAATTTATTTTATAGACTGATCAACTTACTAGAACTACTGCTGCACTTTCTTCATCCACAGAAGCCACTTGAAAATGCTTGAAAATAAACTCTCTGTAAGGTCCATTGTCAATAAAAATATTTTCAGTAGAGGCCCTCAACCCAGTAACCATTTTAGCCAACCTTGGAAGGCAAATAGTTGAGTTCAAACATGATGAAAATTTAATTCCCTGTATACAAAAGCATGTATTAGGTGTTGATAATGGCTAGAAATATGAACTAAAGATATATATACCTCCTTCTATTAAAAAATGAACAGAAGAGGCAGAGGTATAAGGTTCACCTCAAATTTTCTTGCAAGTTCAATCCACTATAGGATGTGAAAGGAAGTGTCATAATGCTAAGAGCAAAAAAGAGGGGAAGGAAGAAACTAATAATTTAAAAAAATTTAGCTTTCTATCCGTACCTTGATTTGTTCTAATAAAATAAATATTATAATTGTTCGGAGCTACCTGGTAATAAAAATATTCTTATTATTAGTATAATAATAATAATAATAATAACAATGGAAAGGTGGGGAAGGAAGAAACTAATAGTTTTAGAAATTTGGACCTTTTATCCTAGCTTTATTTTTTCTTCAGATCCAACTAATATTTTGTAGATCCAACTTATGGTGAACCAACACCTTGAAAGCCAATTTCAAGTCATTTAGCCAACAACAATCTATAAGCATGTCATTGTATTATGTCTCTACATATTCACAATAGTGATTCGACTGTCATATTACTATTCCCCACTTGGACAAATCGATGACACAAGGGGTTTCTACATGTTGACCAACCATGTAAATTGGATCTTATAAATTAAAATTCTTGTTTTCTAGCCTTCTATTTCTGTAGATATCAATTGTGTAGTTGATGGCATACATTTTATAAATAAATTTCCATGGCTATTACAGTTCAATTAAGAGCCAATCTCTTACAGAGTTCAGAGTTGAATTCATTTGTAACTGCCTTTGATTTAGGGAGTGATCTAGAAAAGACTTCAATGCCTAACAAGACTATGATAATCACAACCATAAATGCAGCTTGGGCAGAAGAAAATAGTGTCCTACATTTGTTCATGCAGAGCCTTCGAATAGTTATTGAATCATGTTCTCCTCGTTGCAGTGGACCAGGGGTCATTTAATCGTTGCCAACATATTCATCACACTGCTATATTTTGCTGAAAGAAATATCTGATTTCAATGAATCTGCCTCTGCGTGCCACTAGAAGTTGTTGGATGAAAATATCTGTTTTAAAGGAAAGAAATAGAATGGTTTTTTTGTCATTTGGATTACCAAAAGAAATGGCTTAGTTAAGATAGCTTATAAATGGAGGCATAAGTTCTGAGGCTCTCATGGTGTTATTTCAATAAATTGGCCCTGTTCAAGTTTTGAATGATTCAGAAATTAGCGGATTTGTTAGATAGTGGAGGCAGGAAATTTTCACTTCTTTTCTGTCAAACCTGGTAGCTGATAAAAGATGAGAAATGACTTAATCACACATGTGTTGGTAAAGGCATAATACTGAGAAGGCAGGTAGAAGTGGATGATTAAGATTGCTTATAGGTTTAGCCAACAGTTTTATTGGTAACATGCTTAGTTTGAACTTTTGGTGATATTGTTTCATCACATAGGCTGACTACGGTTAGCATAGTAGTTTTCTTTGTTTACATGTATTTCCATGATTTGGCAGACATTTATGTTGCACTAGTTGTGAGTTGTTAATGGTTTCAGATGTGGATTAGGATTAAATAGCTCTTCGAGGAAATGTAATGGTATGCTGGATTTCCAGTTGATCAATTTGCTAGCTTTTCTAGATGTACTTATCATACAACGAACAAAGTGAAGAGAGGCTCTGTAACCAAGAGAAGCTGCATCAGCTTCAGACTTTTTCTGTTATGGCCTGCCCTATTTATACTTACCCTATTGCAAATTAATAACTGAGAATACTTTGAAATTGGTTTCAAAGTACGAGTTTAGTGAATGTCATTATCTAAAGCTTGTTGTGTCCATTCTATTTAGAGATATCTCATGCTAAGGATGTGTTGACACTTTAGCCTTTAGGTGAAGGCTTATCATCCAAATATCATATTGTATCTACACTTTCTTTGTATCATAAATATGTGGTTTCACTAAGATCAATAATTTTCATAGTGGATCAATGCCAACAGCTTTGCGACTTTATAACCTGAATTTGAGTAATTACCTTTGTTGATTTGATATGTCGGGTCTTAGGCCATCCAAACCAACTTACAATTTTAGTTATAACTTTAAAATTTTCCTTGGAATGTCAACTAAAGCAGGAGGCTTATGGGACTATACTAAAGTTTTCTTTTTTTGCTTCCTTAAAGACTATATGCTATATAAGAATCACAAATTGACAGAATGAGTTCAACTAGAACAGGAGGCTTGTAGTACTGCATTGAACTTTTATGCTTGTGCCATTTTAGATAATAGATGTCATATAAGCATCACAAATTGATAGAATGAACTACTGGTAATGGAGTTGAATAATACATGCGGGTTAGATTTACTCTGATATAATAAACTTCTTGTGTACTGGTGTTTAGATATGATTTGATGTGCTACTAGTGTAATAGTGGTTATTGTCATTGTAAGTAAGGTGATTATACCAGAATTTTTTTATTAACTCGGCAGCAACTGGGGCCTCCCCTTTTATGGGAATAATACAATGAAATGTTGTTGACTATCACCATTGAGAACAACCCATGGCTATATCATCAATTATTCTTAATACATACATATTTTTCTTGTAATTTTTCCCATCCCACCATACAATTTATGTGCATGTTTAAGGTGGCTGCTTATTTCAAATTGGGGAACTTGGCTTAAAATTATGAGTTCCAAACTTAAATCCAATTTCAATGAGCTAGCTACACATCTAATTTGTTGAACTTCAACCTTGAGAACTAAGACAGATGCTGAATCTTTTTGTTGTGTCGTTTGTTTCTTCTTTCTAAATGATGAAGTGCCCAACCACATACTAGCACTTAGAGTAATATATTCACTTAAATTTGTCAAACAGTTTTAAGGTGAACAAAAATAAAAGCACTCCAGGTTGCTTAGTATGGCTAGCATAGTTGTTTTCTTTATTTACATGTATTTCCATGATTTGGGAGACATTTATGTTGCACTAGTTGTGAGTTGTTAATGGTTTCAGATGTGGATTAGGATTAAATAGCTCTTCAAGGAAATGTAATGGTATGTTGGATTTCCAGTTGATCAATTTGCTGGCTTTTCTAGATGTACTTATCATACAACAGACAAAGAGAAGAGAGGCTCTGTAACCAGGAGAGGCTACATCAGTTTCAGACCTTTTCTGTTGTGGCCTGCCTTGTTTATACTTACCTTGTTGCACTGTATGCTTGTAGATATGCAAGTTAATAACTGAGAATAGTTTGAAATTGGTTTCAAAGTACGAGTTTAGTGAATGTCATGTTCTAAAGCTTATTGTGTCCATTCTATTTAGAGATATCTCATGCTAAGGATGTGTTGACACTTTAGCCTTTAGGTGAAGGCTTATCATCCAAAGATCATATTGTATCTACACTTTCTTTGTATCATAAATATGTGGTTTCACTAAGATCAATAATTTTCATAGTGGAGAAATGCCAATGGCTTTGGGACTTTATAACCTGAATTTTAGTAATTACCTTTGCTGATTTGATATGTCAGGTCTTAGGCCATCCAAACCAACTTACAATTTTAGTTATAATTTTACAATTTTCCTTGGAATGTAAATGAATGGAATGTCAACTAAAGAAGGAGACTTATGAGACTGTACTAAAGTTTTCTTTGTTGCTTCCTTAAAGACTATATTTTATATAAGAATCACAAATTGACAGAATGAGTTCAACCAGACCGGAAGGCTTGTAGTACTGCATTGAACTTTTATGCTTGCATCGTTTTAGACAATATATGTCATATAAGCATCACAAATTGATAGAATGAAGTACTGGTAATGGAGTTGAATTAGACATGCGGGTTACATTTACTGTGATATATTAAACTTCTTGTGTACTGGTGTTTAGATATGATTTGATGTGCTACTAGTGTAATAGTGGTTATTGTCATTGTAAGTAAGGTGATTATACCAACAAATTTTTTTTTAACTCGGCAGCAAGTGTGGCCTCCCCTTGTATGGGAATAATACAATGAAATTTTGTTGACTATCACCATTGAGAACAACCCACAGCTATATCATCAATTATTCTTAATACATACATATTTCTCTCGTAATTTTTCCCAGCCCACCATAGACTTTATGTGCATGTTGAAGGTGGCTTCCTATTTCAAATTGGGGAACTTGGCTTAAAATTATGAGTTCCAAACTTAAATCCAATTTCAATGAGCTAGCTACACATCTAATTTGTTGAACTTCAACCTTGGGAACTAAGATGGATGCTGACACTTTTTTGCTATGTCATTTGTTTCTTCCTTCTAAATGATTATGTGCCCAACCACATACTAGCACTTACAGTAATATATTCATTTAAATTTGTATACTCAACTATTCAACAAGTTACAAGTAACAAAACTCAGTTATTGTTTTCTATAACTAAAGCCTGGAAAGTAAACTTCACATGTTAGTATACCCAACTATTCAACAGTTAACAAGTAACCAAACTCAACTACTGTTTTCTATATCTAAAGCCTGGAAAGTAAACTTCACACGTCATGTCATAAGCTATAATATTTTGGCTTTAGCAGACCATATAGGGAATTAGTAAAACCACAACAGAATTTAAGAAACCATGCAGTGTAACATACAACACTACAGTGAATCACATAACAAACTTTAGTGGACAAGCATACCTAGGAAATGCTAGCTTCAGAAAGTAACAAATGTGTTGAGATGACCAAATCGTGGCAAAATGCCTCACACAGGTTCTCATGATGTACTACAAAAATTCTCTTCAATGCATCTCTCTTATCTATGACTCTTCAATGTGCCTCATCCCTCAATCAATTGTGACTACTAAATACACCTTGGTCCTCCTCACACTAGATTCGCAATGTTGCTTTACTTACACAATGACTCATAATACAACATGATGTGAAATGCCAAATAATACCTAACAAATGTGTATTCTCCATGATGAAGTAGCTAATTTATAGATAAAAAATAACACTTTAAAACTGTTTTATAGCTTTTTGGAAGCATCGTGAAATTGACATTGAAACAATGAGAAAACATCATCAAGAATGAAAAAATTTAGGGCCCACGAACTTGAAAGCTTGTAGGTGATTCTGTGAGATTGAGAAAGCTTGTATTTGAAACTCGATTTAAAATATTACCAAATTCCATTCATGGGTCTCAAAGCTCGCAAGTTCTCTATTCTTCATGATGGAGTAGCAATAATCTCTGTTATTCATGATGGAGTAGCTATTTTATAGATAGAAATTAAAACTTATAAAATTGTTTTGTAATTTTTTTTGGAAGCATCATGAAATTGACATTTAAATAGTGAGAAAACATTATCAAGAATGCAAAAATTTAGGGGCCATGAACTTGAAAGCTTGTGGGTGATTCACGCCAGTTTGTATTGGAAACTCCATTTAAAAATATTACCAAATTCCATTCCTGGGTCTTGAAGCTCCCAAGTTGTGTTGTAGTTTTTAAGGACATTTAATATCCTCGTGGCTTATATTACTATTCCTTAAAGAAGGAATCTTCCGTAATAATCCTCTATGCGTGTACGCATTCATTTGAAACTTTGATGTTCAATCATGTTTCCCTTGTAAAATGTTACCAAATACCAAATTCCATTCCTGGGACGTGAAGCTCCCAAGTTCTGTGCTTTAGTTTTTAAGGACATTTAATATCCTCATGGCTTATATTACGATTCCCTAAAGAAGGAATCTTCCATAATAATCCTCTATGCACGTACGCATTCGTTTGAAACTTTGATGTTCAATCATGTTTCCCACACAAAGGTAGACCATTTTTTTCCAGTCTTATCTAAAGAGGTCACAATTTTGTCTCGACGACAAATTCCGAAATTTGACTGTGGGAGTGTTTAAATTGTTTTTGGATGGCAGAAATGGATTTTTCATCCATCATGAATGCCTGGGCACCCAAAATACTGAAGCTTGAAAGACTTTGATGCTCATCATTAGAAACAAAAGTCAAATGTGGGTTTATTTCACGAGCTTCAAGCTGGAATGACTTTGAAACTTCATCAGAGTAACGGTTATACAAAATTTTTTAAGTGGCTCATTACAGGGCCCGTGTTTCACTCAAGTGGAGTGTTTCTTAAAGACAAAAAAAAGTCGCGTGGGTGTTG
>APFE031481195.1:0-27874 GCA_000404065.3 Pinus taeda | reverse complement strand
ACTATTATACTAATCTTTATGATTATTTAATTCTTGTAACTACTATATTAATAGTTTTAATTCATCTTATTACTATATAAATATTTTATTACTGCATTGTTTGTTTTTTTTATGTTGTACTATTATGTTTTACTATTTTGTAAAACTATTATACTAATCATTAACATTATTTAATAATTGTTATTACTATTAATAATTTTAATTCATGTTATTTTATTTTATTTTTTTTTTGCTTGGCAAAGGCTAACTAAATATATTAAAAATCAAAAAGAGTATTTACAAGAGGTGTACACCTCTGAGAGCGAGTGTGCAGCTCTCTGACAAAAACTTTCTTCACCAACCTGAAAAGTCTGCGTATACAGGCTAGCGTTACCAAACATACCAAGAGAGATGGTTTGAACTTCATCATGGATCGACACAGATAGACAAACTCGACATAGACAGACTGTGAAACAAGAAATTGACCCAGACCGCAAGACCTTGACCTCAAGACCTAGACCTCAAGACCCATAACAGCATCATTAATTTGAGCTAACAGTTTTTCATTGCTGCATACCACCCTACACAAAAAGAAGCCAAAAGAAAGACACACTGATCGCCTGAGGACAGGCTTACCCAGAACTCATCGGCCATTAATTTCCCAGCTTCTTCCGTGCCTCAGCCTCTCGCTCCTGCACACGCTTCTTGCGGTCTTCAGCTGCACGAACCGGGTCACACTCCCAAGTCACCTCCATGCCAACCGGGACATCTTCAATGCTCTCAATGCCAGGAGGTAATTTTAGTTACAGGGTATAATCAAACGAATCTGCAGACGCTTCTCTCTTTGTCGGGCTCTACGGAGAGGAAGGCTTGCTGAGATGGGTGTCCCTTTGAGCCTCTAAAGGACCCCCAGAAGAAACCAGGGGCTCTTTCCCTTTAAGGCCGCTGATCTCTTGTAAAGCTTCCTTCTGCTCAGCAGAGTATCCGAAGGTGCTGTCCTCATCCATCTTACTCTGCAATTCTGGACTGTAGGAACTATCCTTAATCTTGGAAGTGTTGTTCGTTGAGGGGGAAGTCCTTTCTTCCATGTCAGCTTCCAAGCTTCCTTCCCCCTCATCCTCCTCCTCAAAAATAACTATTATCATCGCCTTGATAACCGGTTTGTTCCTCTTTCATCGATAGTAGAGAGTCGCAGTCTACACAGCGTTACAAACATCTGCTGCAGAATTCTCCGAATCCCCTGAGGGTGGTGAGGCATAGGCCAAAGGAGAGATTCTCCGCGGGCTGGAATGGTCACTGTCTCTAGTGCCACTCTGTTGCCCCGAATTACCACCGCTGCATGGTCTGCAATACCCTGCGCGCGACGCCATGAAAGAAACAGGGCGTAGCTTGAAGGCCTTGTGCCTTCGGCTACCCAAAGGAACTTCGTGGGGCCTGTTACTCCGATGTCCCTGCCTCAACTGAACCAGGCGAGAACACCCAGTGAATGACAAACGACAATACCCAGCAGCAAACAACAGATTCCACTGAACCAGGCTAGAACACCCAGCAGCAAATGACAAATTCAACTGAACCAGGCGAGAACACCCAGCAGCAAATGACAAATTCAACTGAACCAGGCGAGAACACCCAACGGGATTCGGACAGGGGAAGGACTCGAGGGTGGGAATACTGCCCTCAGAGCCTCCCTCCTCCACATTAATCTGAACCTCAAAATTTCCAGAACCAGAGCCGAATTGCAGATACATAATGAGGCTTATGTTCTCCATGACAAGATAACTGTTGGCTGAACCTTGGAAAGCCCAACGCATTGAATCACCATTAAGGCTCGCTGAGTCCTTTTGAGCCAAAACCAGCCCGGAGCCCATGTCGACCACCTGTCCGCAGCGTGATGGCATGTCCTCGGCGCGTGGGCGAAACACTCGTCTTAATTGCAGTCATTAACACCTGCATCCAGGTTATAGAAGCTTTTATATTAAAGTTCGTTTATATATTAAAAAAAAAAAAGATAATAAGGGTTTTAATTATAAAGAGTTTGTAAGTTTATAATAAATTTACGGTTTTTGAAGAAAATGGTTTTCTCAAATTTCTAACCCTAGTTTTTACACGGAAGAATTATAATGTGTGGGTCATTAAGATGGCGACCATTTTGCAGGCTCACGATGTTTGAGACTATGTCCAACTTGGGTTTTTAGAATCTAAGAATGAAGCAGCAGAATGAGCTCTCAATTATATAGAGAGTGAACAATGGAAAAAAGACAAGAAAAAGAATGTGCAAGTATTACAGCTTATCCAGCAGGGAGTGGATCGAGAAGTGTTCCAAAAGATTATGATCATGTCTTAAGAAAAGTAGCATGGGATATTTTGGTTACAAACTATAAATTTATGGCCAAAGTCAATATTGTTAGGTTGCAGAATACTAGGAGAGATTTTGAAAGTCTGCAGATGAAGGAGACAGAGGACAACGATTCTTTCATGAATTGGGTCATAACTGTAGTAAAGCAGTTAAAAATTTGTGGTGAAGAAATAAAAAATCAAACAGTGGTTGAGAAGGTGCTATCTTTGTCAACCAAATTTGATGTTGTGGTAATAGCCATAGAAGAAGCCAAGGGTTTGGCATCATTAATAGTTGATGTGATCACTTCTATCACATGAGGCAAGGATAGACACAAATAGGGATTACAGTTTAGAGACCGCCTTCAAAAGTCAGGTTTCTATTTCAAGAGACAGAGGTCGAGGCAAAAGTAGATCGAAAGGCAGAGGACGAGGTGGAACATATGGTGGTCAGAGAGATGGTCGAGAAGAGCATGGACATGAAAGTGGAAGCAACTACAAAAGATTCAACAATAATCAAAGAGTTGACAAACTAAAGGTGAGATGTTATTATCGAAATAAATTTGGTCACTATGCTCATGATTGCAGGGAAGAAGATAGTTGATTAAGGGAACTAGAGAGCTAATGTCACTACAGAGAATACTAACTCTATGTTCCTAGATTTCCATACCATGCATGAACCTTTTGCTAGTGTGTCGCTGTTAGACAGTGGTTGTAGTAACCACTTGAGAGGCAACAAGAATTTGGTTGCAAATTTCAATCAATTTATGAAAACAAAGGTAAATTTAGGCACTGCCAAGACTGTGGAAGTAGATGGAAAAGGAGTGGTCAACATTTTGATCAAGCACGGGGAGTCGAAGGCAATCACAGAGGTATATTATGTTCCTAGTCTCAAACATAATTTGATAAGTGTTGGTCAATTGACACAAAAAAGATACAAAGTTATCTTTCAAGGTCAAGAATGTGTTATATATGACAAGCCACCAAGTAAGCAATTGATAGCGAAGGTGCAAATGATGAGGAACAAACTCTTTCCTCTAATTAGGAATTACAGTGATCTGGTCAGTTATTTTACAGTTGCATGTTCTGATGATTATTGTTTATGACACTTTCAATTTGGATACTTGCACTTTTTTGGGTTAACATTGTTGTAGTAGAAACAGATGGTCAGAGGATTACCTACCATCAAAGAACTAGCTAGTACTTGTGAGTGTTGCATCTTGGGAAAGAAACATCGTGAAAGTTTTCCAAAGGGATTTGCATAAGAGCAAAGCAACTTCTTGAGCTAGTGCATACACACTTGTGTGAACCTATGAGGACATAGTCGATAGGTGGAAGTTGTTACTTCCTTAATTTCATTGATGATTATAGTAGAAAGACTTAGGTTTACTTATTGAAGTAGAAGCCTAAAAATTTTGCAAAGTTCAAGGAATTCAAAGCCTTAGCAGAAAACCAAAGTGATCGATAGATCAAGATATTGAGGTCAAATTGTGGTGGAGAATATGACTCAAAGGCATTCCATGATTACTGCAAACAACATGGAATCAGAAGACAATTTGCAACCAGGTACACACTGCAGCGGAATGGTGTAGCAGACAGAAAGAATATGAGAATTATGAACATGGTAGGAAGCATGTTGAAAGGAAGAAACTTGTCAAGTATTGGGCAGAAGCAGTTGCATGTACTATTTATGTGATCAACAGATCTCCTACAAAGATTGTGATAAACAGAGTACCAAAACAAGCATGGTCAGGTATGTCTTGTAGTGTATCTCATCTCAAAGTATTTGAATATGTAGCTTATGCACATGTGCCTAAAGAGCGAAGAGGAAAATTGGATGATAAAAGTGAAAAATGTATATTTACTAGTTATAGTGAGCAATCAAAAGCCTGCAAATTGTATAACCCTGTCACCAAGAACACC
Source organism: Pinus taeda (assembly GCA_000404065.3). NCBI lineage: Eukaryota > Viridiplantae > Streptophyta > Pinopsida > Pinales > Pinaceae > Pinus > Pinus taeda. The sequence continues at coordinate 23,638 of APFE031481195.1, read as the reverse complement.
ATAATTAGTAGAGATGTTGTGTTCAAATAACAAGAGTCGTGGAATGGTAGTATAGACAAAACTGTTGATGCACAAGTGCCACTTATGGAAGAAGATGATGTAGCAGAAAAATAGCAGCAAGAATCACACATGAAGACACCAAATAGAGACACACCAACAAGGACTCCAAGATTTTCTGAGCAACATGGATCTTCAAGTAGATCAACAGATCGAGATTCTCCCAACAATTAATCAGATGATGAATCAAACAAGGGTAAGAGAAAGAAGAGAATTATGAAAGATATTTATGATGATTTGGATGTTATTTCAAATTTTGCGTTGTTGTCATTCCAACCTTCTTTGTTTGAAGAAGAAATTAGAGATGAAAATTGGGTGCAAGCCATGGATGAAAAATTTAAAGCTATTGAAAAGAATGAAACATGGGATTTGATTGATTTACCAATTCTCATTGGTGTAAAGTGGGTGTACAAGACAAAGTTGAATGAGAAAGGTGAAATTGTCAGATTTAAAGCTAGACTTGTAGCAAAAGCATTCTCGCATTAGCTAGGAATAGACTTTGTAGAAACGCTTTCTCTGGTAGCCAGATTGGATACCATAAGAGTAGTTCTAGCCACAAAAACTCAGAGCAAGTGGAAAGTATATTAGATGAATGTGAAATGAGCCTTCTTCAATGGAATTCTAGAAGAAGAAATTTATGTGCAGTAGTCTCCAGGATCTGAAGTTGAAGGTAACAAAGAGAAAGTTTACAGGTTGAAGAAAGCACTCTATGGATTGAAGCAAGCACCTAGAGCTTGCTATAGCAGAATTGACAGCTACGTGATTAAGAATGGATTTTGCAAAAGCAAGACTGAGCCTACCTTATACACAAAGATGAATGAGCATGGACATATTTTGATTGTTTTCTTATATGTTGATTGTTGTCCTTTGAGATAAATCTAGGTCCATTAGTTATGTCAAAGCATCTATAATGTTTTGTTGTTTTGAATTATTGGATGACCAATGAACAATTTATAAACAGGTGCTCTTAAAAGGTTGTTCTTTAATTGCACATAGTTAATTTGATTTTAGTGGGGTGAAAATCATATAGAATTACAATTCATTGAATATTTAAATTGAATACTTAACAAACTATAAGAAGAATTTAAGAAAACTGTGTTTTGTTAATCAACAAAATATAATTAAATTGTTACATATATATGATGTAATTTATAATTAAAGAGGAACTTACAATAACAAATAGTTCTATAAATTATTCCCTTTTTATAAACACAATTTCAAAGGGGATTCAAAATACGGCTAAAACTCAGTCAGATTTTACCCAGATTACTGTAAAAGACTTAATTTATATGAAGAAAACATAATGAAAGGAGAAAGACTAGAATGTAAAGCAAAACCTAGTAAACCCTAATTAATAAGCTAATTCTACTTTTTCCAAAAACACTATGAAAACCATGAAAGAAATGCCATTACATACTCAAGGAAGTAAACAACATCTAACCATGCTATTTCTAGTAGTAAATAAGCAAAAAACATATTTTTGGATTTTTATATGTTTTTATGTGAATTTAACATGCATCTAATTTATTGTGTGTGAGTGTGGCAGCGAACAAGTGGCGTTAGAGGGAGGTTTTAAAGATTGGGAGGAAGTAGGATGGTGTGGATGGGTCTTAGGAGGTCTTAGGTGGCCTTTTGGAGGATTTTCCCACACTCGGCCTTCAAAAGAAAGCCTACAGGAAAAACTATAAGAGGAAAATAGGGAAACTACAAGAGGCCTATAGGAGGAGGCCGAGACCAATTTTCGTTGTTTTAACGTGTTAGAGTGGGTGGAAAAGCTGGATGAAGGTTGGAATGAGGTGTTAGGGCACCTAAGGTCTACCATGAATCACCAAGAGAGAGAAAGATGATTGGATTTGCTCAAGGAGAGAGGAAGAAGTTCTATTAAAATGAAGGAAACTAGGGCATAATTGAGGTGATGTTTGGGAGACCTATAGGGCATGGATCAGATGGAGGGTGTGATTGTTGGTAAGCTGGCCTACTTCTGGAAGAGATCTGCTATATAGGAACTGACAGTCAACCAAGAAACTCAAGCAACCAATGAAATGAGTGCATCCTCGGAAAAACAGAGTTTTGCATTAAAATGGCCTAAACTATGATGTATAGAAGGAAATGTTGGGAAATGTTGTAAGAAAGGAAAGCATGAAAAAGGAATATTTCAAATCAGGAAGTGAACATGATAAAGAAGATCTAAAGCAATGTAAAACTAGACTATCAACCTACTAGAGAGCTGCAAACACTAGAAGTCCTAGGAATGAGAAAAATATGTGTTTTTGGGGCAGCAAGAGAGTCTTTGCCTCAAATCACGGTCCCAGAGGGAGGAAGAGATCCAAGGCACTGTTGCTAGCCTTTTGAGACTTCTATGATCACTGCTTAACCTACTACAGAAGGCACAAATGGAAGCAAGCTACTACATCGTCAAAAGCAACCTATTCTTAACCATAAGAGAAATTCATCTAACATCAAACTAATCTACAAACTGAAGTAAAGCATACAAATACAGGTAAAGAGAAGCTTGGTTGCTTGGGTTGGGTGCTAACTCAAGAGCTTCAGTCCTTTGAGGCAACTCAGTGCTAGCTCAAAAATGATTCCATCTTCATTATCAAAAAATAGCAAGATTACATAAAACTGTCATAAAATAGTAAGCTCGAAATTTGTGCAGAGTTTACACAAGGAAAAAAAAAGGTTGTCCCCTGTGAGGCCCTAGGCCTCTCTACTTATACATCTGAAGCTACCAACAACTTCCTTAACTAAGAGAGGCTTGGCTCCCAAAACTCGAGATAACTATCAATCATCTTCCACTTGCTCGGCTACCTTCTAGTGCATGATTCAACTGCTTGTACTCCGAGTTGAATGAAGGGGAATTCGAAGTGAGTAATAAATGAGGGGGATTCTCTCCTATAATTCCTCTCCTCTATCTACTTTTTTTTTCTTGTGAAAACTCTCATCAAATTTCGAGCTTACTATTTTATGAAAGTTTTATGTAATCTTGCTATTTTTTGATAATGAAGATGGAATCTTTTTTGAGCTAGCACTGAGTTACCTCAATTTATTATGTAACTCAGGAGGCCTACAGGAGGAGGCCAAGAGAAATTTTCATTGTTTTAAGGGTGTGAGAGTGGGTGGAAAAGGTGGATGAAGGTTGGAATGAGTTGTTAGGGCACCTAAGGTCTACCACGAATCACCAAGTGAGAGAAAGATGATTGGGTTTTTTAAAGGAGAGAGGAAGAAGTTCTATGAAAAATAAAGGAAACTAGGGCATAATTGAGGTGAGGTTTGGGAGACCTATAGGGCATGGATCAGATGGAGGGTATGATTACTGGTAAGCTAGCCTACTGTTGGAAGAGATCTTCTACATAAAAACTAACAGTCGACCAAGAAAATCAAGCAACCAATGAAATGAGTGAATCCTAGGAAAAATAGATTTTTGCATTAAAATGGCCTAAACTATGATGTACAAAAGGAAATGCTGGGAAATGTTGTAAGAAAGGAAAGCATGCAAAAGTACTATTGAAAATCAATAAGTGAACATGATAAAGAAGATCTAATGAAAAGGAAAACTGGACTATCAGGCTACTAGAGAGCTACAAACACTAGAAGTCCTAGGAATGAGGAAAATCTATGTTTTTGGGGCAGGAAGAGAGTCTTTGCCTCAAATAATGGTCCCAGATGGAGGAAGAGAGGCCAAGGCATTGTTGCTAGCCTTTTTAATCTTCTCTGGTCACTGCTTAACCTGCTACAGAAAGCAAAAATGGAAGCAAGCTACTAAATCATCAAAAGCAACCTATTCTTAACCATAAGAGAAATACATCTAATAACAAACTAATATACAAACTTAAGTAAAGCATACAAATACAAGTAAACAGAAGCTTGGATGCTTGGGTTGGGCCCTAACCCAAGATATTTAGCCCTCTGAGGTAACTCAGTGCTAGCTCAAAAAGAATTCGATCTTCATTATCAAAAAATAGCAAGATTACATAAAATTGTCATAAAATAGTAAGCTTGAAATTTGAGCAAAGTTTACACAAGAAAAAAAAAGTCGACCCTAGTGAGGCCCTTGGCCTCTCTACTTATACATATGAAGCTACCAACAACTTCCTTAAAATTAGGGAGGTTTGGCTTCCAAAACTTGAGATAACTATTAATCATCTTCCACTTGCTCAGTTGCCTTCAAGTGCATGATTTGGTTGCTTGTACTCTGAGCTAAATGAAGGGGAATTCAAAGTGAGGAGCAATAAGTGAGAGGGATTCCCTCCTATAAGTCCTATCCTCTGTCTAATTCGAGTTGTTGTTGCAATTTGACCACTAGATCCTTGACTTTGACCTCGAAATCCATCAATAATCTGCATTAAATACATGTTAGACCACATGGCATAATAACTAACTCAACTCACCCTATAAGCATAAATATAATCAAAAAATCATACAATGAGCTAAGAGAATGGTTGATTTGACTAGGTTAGGAGGTAAAATGAGCCCATATAATTACCCATTTATGAGGCTCATCATCACCCCCCTACTAAAGGTGTTTCTCATCCTCTAAACAACCTAGTCAATCTCTTCGTCTTTCATGGCACTGGTGGCCTCCCTAGCAATTTTCATTGTTTTAAGGGTGTGAGAGTGGGTGGAAAAGGTGGATGGAGGTTGGAATGAGGTGTTAGGGCATATAATGTCTACCATGAATCACCAGGAGAGAGAAAGATGATTGGGTTTGCTCAAGGAGAGAGGAAGAAGTTCTATGAAAAATGAAGGAAAATAGGGCAGAATTGAGGTGAGGTTTGGGAGACCTATAGGGCGTGGATCATATGGAGGGTGTGAATTCTACTAAGATGGCCTACTGTTGGAAGAGATCTGCTGCATATAAACTAACATTCAACCAAGAAAATCAAGCAACTAATGAAATGAGTGCACCCTAGGAAAAACAAAGTTTTGCATTAAAATGGCCTAAACTATGATGTATAGAAAGAAACGCTCAGAAATGTTGTAAGAAAGTAAAGCATGCAAAAGGACTAATGCAAATAAGGAAGTGAACATGATAAAGAAGATCTAAAGCAAAGCAGAACTGGACTATCAACCTACTAGAGAGCTGCAAACACTAGAAATCCTAAGAATGAGGAAAATCTGTGTTTTTGGGGTAGCAAGAGAGTCTTTGCCTCAAATCATGGTCCCAGAGGGAGGAAGAGAGGCCAAGGAACTGTTGCTAGCCTTTTGAATCTTCTCTGATCATTGCTTAACGTGCTACAAAAAGCACAAATGGAAGCAAGCTACTAAATCATCAAAAGCAACCTATTCTTAACCATCAGAGAAATACATCTAATAGCAAACTAATCTACAAACTGAAGTAAACCATACAATTACAAGTAAAGAGAAGCTTGGCGACTTGGGTTGGGCCCTAACTCAAGAGCTTTAACCCTCTGAATAACATGAAATAGAACTCACTGAGAAACAAACCATATGAGATAAATCTAAAATCCTTTATTATTCCAAAAAAAATTCTCCAACTTAGTATAAATTGGCTTGATAACTTGTTCAAGAGTTCAACCAATAATAACTCAAAGGAGTTATTTATACAAAATTTGAAAAAGATCTACGATCTCTTGGAACAACATACTAAAATAGGACAATATTGTAGGAACCAGGAAACTGTTGCAGAGGTGGATCTATCTTTTGGGAATCTATTGATGATCTGGCCTAAAAAAGTTGATAAGATATCATACTGTTAGGATCAAAAATTGCTCAATTGTTTCACACAGTTGATCCCATCTTTTTTCACTTGGGATTTCCAAATTTACCATCTTTCTAAATATTTCATCCACTTCTGTGTACCTCTCGAAAGTTGGCTTGTCAAGGAACATATGTCTAATTTCATGCTTGATGGTCAAATCAAACTCCAAGGCTTCCACAAAGGTCTTCCCTGTTATCTATCCTTTGGTTCTTGCAAAGTTGGCTCTGTCCATTGCAATAGTATACAATTTCTTACAATAATCTTGTAATTTTATCAACTTATCATTTAGAACTACCAATCCTGGTAGTCCTTTCTGATTTAAAATATTAAATCTCGAATGAAACTTTTGGACAACAATATCCAAGGTTTAACAATTTGTTTCTAGCTGGTTAATCAAATTCTTGTTTTGTAAGACCTTCTTAATCTCTAAGATGGTAGTTGTTTTGTCAGAAATATTTATTTCTTCTAATTCTTCTATGATTTTTGAATTTAGCACGTTTATCATATCTGTGGCTATTGTTGCCTTGGTCTTCAAAGTTGCTTTATGTTCTTCTATTACTGCTCTGCATCTGGTAATGAGTTCTTGTTGTTCAAAAATGATTTGCATGGATGGCCATACATCTGTCATAGATTGGCTAATGTGTGTCCAAATATTTTCCTTAGCTTGGGCCAAAGTTTCAACCATTACAGACTCACTTTCTAACTTTTGGATCTTAAATTCAAATATGTGGGACTTCTACATCTCCTCCACATACAAAGTATCATTCTTGACTTTATGCAATTCTAAATTTTGGAATTTCTACAGTAACTTCTCATTTTCATGTTTTTGTGTGGCCAATCCTTCTAATAATCTTGTTGGATCAACTATTGTTAATGTAGACTCAATGGTTGTTGATGATGAACTAGGTTAAGTGCCTACAACCTCTATTGGGAATGTTGTGACTAGAACAATAGCAAGTTTTGCTACTTCTTTCTCCTTTAGTAACTGTTCAACCTGCTCTTCATTTTCTTTAGCTGTATATTTTTCTCAATTATAATCTTGAGCATGTCCTCCTCTTGCTGTTAATTTTATTCTATGTCCTTTGTTAGAGGGTCTTCTATAGAGGGCAACTTCAATTGGTTTTTTAATGCATCAATGTTTGCATCATCGTTTTGACGAGTAACTCTACAACTTTGACATCTTCAACATCATATCCTACTTCAATAACTAAGTCCTCCAGTGCCTTTATTTTGTTATCTTTGGCCAATGAAGAAATCTTTTCTATCTTGAGCTCAAGTTGAACATTGGATAGGGCAGTCCTAAGTTTGGAAAGGGACATAGTTGTAGTTGTCATGGTGGAAAGAAACATCTCACCAGATTGTCTGTGCATATCCATTTAGTCAATGGGATGGATTTGACTGGCATCAAATGAAAATATAGTCTTTTTAAAATGTGAAAGGTTTTCAGCTGTCCTACTCATCACTCTATATACCGGTTTGTTTAACTTCCATTGCAAGTGTATACTGTTTTCATTCTTCAGCTTGGGGCCCGAGGTGAAGGCTATAATGATGCAGTTTGATTTTACTCTTGGTTTGGTTTGTTAGATTCAGGTCTGTCAATCAATTTTAGTCTTGAAAATGGGTCAATGTTGAGTCACATTTAGTCCTCAAATTGAGTCTTTAAGTCAAGAGTTCAGTTTTGTTTTGTCGAAGTTATTGACTCCATAGCCCAATGGACGAAGGCACTGTCAGCTTTCCTAGAAATCTGTAGTTCTTGGCACCTCCACGAAGCTACCATCCCCATTGGAGCCAATGTTAGTGTCGGTATCTTCATCCCTCCGTCAGAGATCAAACCCTCTTGTTGCATTTCATATTTAGGTGTCCTGCCCAGTCATTTGCATTCCGTTAGGCGCATGGATCATCTGACGGTAGTGGATTCTCCTACTTTTTCCCTCGTGTCATTTACCTAATGGTTCATGTTTGGTCATTAAAAAGCATATACAGTCACCTTTTTTATCTTTAAGATTGCAAAGTTCCATTGCCTTTTAGGTTTAGGGTTTCATCAACAAATGTTTCAAAGCATCTAATAACCACCAGTAGGCACATGAGGAGGTTCCAGCATCAATAAATATTTCATCAAATACTCAGAAATATGTCCTTCCTCAAAACGAAAAACAAAGTATTTTTGCCTTAATTGTATAAATTTATATAGTTTGATTTCCCCCATATCTAAATGCTTCCGCTGCAACCCCGATTTCTTTCCTTAGCCCTAGTAGCTCCAATCACCTACAAAACAAGCAAAGCACAGGTCATTTGGTTCATCGCAAAGCTAAAAACAAGTGAAAAGTCCAAAAACAGAGTTTAAAAATAAATTCAAATTCAAAAACATTATGAAAGTGGGTTTCATGAGCCAAAAATTTAAAAGCTCTTTGTTTATAAGCTATTTCTTCATTTGAAAAGTTCATTTGCAAAATAGAAGCAAGGCAAAGTGATTTTGGTGAGCAAGTGAGAAATTTGGGTGAAAATCACTCCAAGTCACTGGGCGCGGCGCACTGGGCAGGAGGCGCGACACATATAGCCAGTGTGGCGCACTGGGCAACAAACTCCAGTTCATTTTTACACAGGTGCGGTGCATATAATGCGTGTGGCGCATTGGGTATGTCGTGTGGTGCACACAGCTAGGAAGCCCAAAAATTGCCAAACTTGCTCCAAAATCGCCCAAAACGCATGGATTTCCATCGATACAAGTAGGTTGAGCTTCTCTCATAGTTTTCCATCCAATATTGCTAGTTGTTTCATGATGGTTGATGTATGGTGAAGTGTTTAAAAGAAATGAAACCCTACCAAAGAAAATTGCTGCCAAAGGATTTTATATTGATTGTTTTTCTACCATGTTCATTCTTCAAATTCATCAATCACTCTCATACCCCATTTCTCCATTCATTTCCTTATTCCCTAAATTAACCAATCCCCTATCCCAAGTTCCCTTTCCCAAAATCCCAAATGCTAATTTTCAAACCCTAACCCTTACTAAAAATTCCTAAATCATACCCCAAGTCCCCATTTTCCTAACTAAAACCTACCCCAATAGTCCCTAAATCCCTCATTATTTTTCCTCCCCATACAGTCCTTTATATCACCCTTCCCTTGTTAGAAAAAACTCAAACACCTCATCAAGAAAGTTCAACACATCACAGTTCACCTATTTTTCATCAAGGCAGTTCCAAAACAGTTCACTTACTAGCAGTGATGGCATCTGATCCTTCATATGATTATGAAGAGGAGACTCACAGTGAGTCACCCACAGAGGTACATGCACCTAGGAGGCCTCATCGAGGTAGCAAGCATATTCGAGAAGAACCAACCACTCTTGCTGAGTTACTGGCCTGCTAACTTGCCATATCTTGTTTCCAACACCAGTCTTGCTATGAATTTTGTGAGAAGGTTGCTAGCATTCAGTTTCACCATGAGTTGGCCTGCTTAATTGTGCTGCATCTACATGATGATCAAGCCACTCTAGTTGGTGTCACTTTCACATTAACACCAGAATCCATTTCACTACCAACCGGTATTCCCAACATTGGAGAGAAATGGAACAAGAGACAGCAAATTGACCAACAGCATTATGAACCATACATTAAGCCTGAATTTTTGAGACAGCTCAAGAGAGTGTTTCCTTTTCGCTACCTCAAATATGAGTATGCTCCTTTAATGAAACTGATCATGAAGTATTTCAGCTGTGAGGGCCAGTTCTCCCGTTTGTATGCATATCATATCAGGTTGCTGATGCATTTTACCTGGGTACGGATGATGAACATCCCTTACTTCATGTGCCGAAATATTGAAAGGATGACCACTCTAGTGCAGCACAAAACTCTTCAGCATCAGTTCAACAGTATTTACCATTTTTCTCTCACAAAATTATGGTCATCCACCAGCTTGGCTTACAGGGTATCACTTGGGAGGATTTGATCTCTTATGAGTTTTTCACAGCTCCTCAGGGACCTTCAGAGGCTTTTCATGAGGTAGGTGGACCTTCTTATCAACATGAGGGTCATGAGACATAGGTCGCCAATATGTCGGTGTTTATCACTTATCAGAAGGGAAGTAGGCAGTTATTCACAACAGCAAAGCGAGTATTATCTCCACCTGGGGTGGAAGGGGTCTCATTTCCATCATCAGCACCACAGGTTCAAGAAAAAGGCAAGATGCCAACGTAGGATGAGGGGACTTTAGGTGAGCGGGACTTTATTCTTATTGAGGATGATGGTATAGATGTGGGCCCGCAAAGCATAAATCTCAAAGATATCATCCAAGACCAGTAGACAGACATCAAGGCCTTGTCCCTCAACTTGGAAAGGGATAAGTGGATTATAAAATACTTAGAGCAAAGGAATAAGCAACTTGAAGATCAGCAGGTGATCATGGAGTTACAAAACATTCGGGAGAATCGCCAAGCTGCCCAAAGGAGGAGGGTGGAGTTCACTTCACTCGAGCAGGAGATCAATGCCGATCAAGAGTCTTGGCTCAAGAGATTCAATATCCACTTAGAGAGATTGTTTGAGAAGGCCAACAAGGAGAAAAAATTGTTGAGACACATGACTTTCCATTACACGGCGAGGAACAAGGTTTGCAAGGCACAAATAAGGAGACAAAATTAAAGAAGGCTTCAAAGAGGTAAAAGGAGCATGATCGACCTCGAATTTTGGCTGAGGCTTCCTTGGCCCAACATAGCTCTTGATAGAGAAGACTCAGCCCAAATTTCAAAAAAATTGGAGCACTGTTTTCATTTTGGAAATTTTTTGGCACAAAAATAGGAAATTCTGCCCTATGCACCACGCCACGTGGCGCTCACTTTTGTTAGGGGGCTCCAAATCAAAAAAAATCAGCATTTTGGGATTTTGCATGGAAAATTGTGTTTTCCTACCTATGGCCATGAAGTTTGGGTAGGTTTTTAACCCCCAAAAAGGTCGAAAACACTCAAATAATGACCTTACTACCCCTATTTTGACACACAAGAAGTAGTCTTGGGAGATTTGATTTTTGATAGGGCAAATGAAGGCCAGATTGAAAAATTCCACTTGGGTTGGAAAGTAGACAGGAAAACCTTTCGAACAAGCATACTTGGCGCTGATTTGGACATCGAGAAGGCCTCCAAAAGTGGGTCTAAACAGACGCAGCGCATAGAGGAAAAATTGCCTGTTTGACCAAGTATTGCTCTGTTTTTCGCCCAGTTTTGGCCAGTTTCACTTTTTCACTTTCTAAATGTCAAATTTTGATGTAATTTCATGTACATTGATGGATCATGATGTTAATATGTCAAATTTCCACTTGGTTAGGTAGATTCATCCGTTAAAAAGTTGTTTGAAACTAAATGGATCAGTTCCCTTGTTTCTAGAGGCATGTTGTTTCATTGCCTGATTTTTAGTTCCTAGTTTAGAATCAGTTGGATCAACTCCTAAACATGTGAGCTCGACCTATAGAGGAAAGGATGAGCTATTCTTTTTCTATATTATGTGTTTTTCAGTCATTAGCATGGTTGGACTCTTGAAAAAGCAAGAAGCTTCATTGTACACTCATATCAGTATTTTGGCTAAGGAATTGAGACCAGGGTTTGCAGTACTCTTTGGGATCCCTATGGCATTTGTTTTGGTACAATGCTTTCTTATGTCGTTGTGAATTTATTCATGTGTTATGTATATCATTTCTCTTTTACTTCTTCTGAGCTAAATCAAACAAGAGTGTAAGTAGAATACATTGAAATTGCAGTGCTCTACTAGAAGTTTGCTTTAGTTTTTGATGTTTTCCATTGTTTGGAGAGAATCCATGGCTTCACTTTCCCTCTTCAACTCCTTCTTTGTCTGATCTATCCATCTCACTTGATTTAGAGTGCCAAATACATTTCCCTACCTTGCCCCATTGAGACTCCTACAAGACTGAACCTCATTCCCTGCACCCAAAATCTACTTTCCTTAGAGCCTACAAACACAACATTTTATTCAATCAAACTCCCTTACATTTATACCTAGCCTAAGATCAGCAATCAAATCAGTCATCTGAAGCCTTTAGTGATCTTAATTAGCTGAGATTGACCCGGAGAGAGCCCTCTCTTGACCTGGTAGGGCTAGCTACCAGGCTGAGCGTGGTTTGATGTTGGCCTAGGATCCTACCTTTTCAGCCTGAGGTAAATCTAGGCTCTAACAAGGTCAACACGTTTTCATGTATCTGTTGTATTCCTTTGGAAGACTATTCTTTGAACTCTTGTAATGCATGTTTGCTTAAATTGTACTAGGATAGTTGAACTACTTCGGTTATTCTAGTGCATATATTGTTGAAGATGTGTTACAATGGTTTCTATTGTTGTCTTGTCCATTTGGACTATTCCGCAAGACACTAGATAGATTTATTATTGTATATTTGTTATAACGACTATTACATATGTGCGGACTACTCCGTTGGGTGTTGTATGTGTTATTCATTTACCTTAGTGTTTGTGACTGTCGCATCCATGTGGACTATTTCATCGGAGGTAGATCTTGTTGTGTTGTCTGTGTCTCTACCTGAGGTGGGACTACTCCCTCTTAACCAGAGACTCACTTTCACCCTCCCCCTCTGTAGTGAAGGAAATTAGACACAAGTTACACTAAACACTCACCTGGAACACAAACCTCATTGTTTGAAGACTAATTATACCACTCACATGTGCTGACAAGTAAGTGCTAATATATATCTTTAAGATAATGGAAACTGGGCCATCATACCGGATGGGACTCCTAAACCAAATGGTGTGAGGTCTAGTTGGGACTTCATATTGGGTAGATCCCCTAAATGTTGGCGGATCCATCATTGTCAACACATTCATTCGTTTTAATTTGGACTATGTCACTAACTCCATGCTTACACTTACAATTTCCTATTCCATGTTTTTCATTTGTCATTGTGTAGTTAAAATGAATGATATGATTAATCTTCTTTATTTGTATAAATTGTATTACTGTCTAGTTGACAGTAATACTTCTTCTAGTACTTCTAGTCTTCATTTTAGAGAATTAAAAGAAATAGTTCAGAAAGAATCTAATGTTGCTTATGAAACAGTCATGACCCGTAACCATGTTCTATTTGATTTTAAGGGTATTGCTGTTATCTGATTTTATAAAGAAATATTTTGACTTGGTTAGACCATAAACCCTTAGAGACATTCATAGAGTTATAACAGTTTCCAACTTATACTCAATTTGTTACTTTTCACTACTTCATGAATTACACGGAAATATTGTTCCCTTTACATTACTAATCCACACTCAGCCAAATATTACAAGGTTAAGCTTGTAGTTTTTCATATCAAGACATTCCACAATTACCTATCTTTTTTGGTTTTTTTTGCAATTTAAGTAATATAGAATTATTCATAAAGCCCATTAACAGGCTATTAAATAATCTAGAAGTTCACATATTGCATTCATACTAAACTTATAAATTTAAAGAGAGATACTTATCTGTTATCTGCACCAACCAATATAGAACTTCGGCTCCACCTTGTAGGAATAATGTCGGTTTACCTCCCAACCACGACCATGTTATCTTCACATGTAGGGAAGTCTATAACTTTCAACTAACTTCGCTATGAGTATCTTGTCCTAACTAGACTTAGTCCATTTTTATCCTATGTGAATCTGTCTGACCTTTAAGCACGAACCACTTTTTTTCTTTCTTACAGTTCTCTCCTCCTTCTTATTACCTTAGGTACCTCATACCCTTTTCGTTTTACCTTTTGAGAATTAATGATGAAAAAGAATTTATGGGCAAACCACTTTTTTTCTTTCTTACAGTTCTCTCCTCCTTCTTATTACCTTAGGTACCTCATACCCTTTTCGTTTTACCTTTTGAGAATTAATGATGAAAAAGAATTTATGGGCAACATTTTGACCATAACTGTAAACTGAACCTCACATGTGAGATATACTAGAATTCCGAGATGTTCTGATTTCACATTATTAAAATAAAATAAAATATTTTAATTGTCACCCAACCTTTCCTAGGTCTAACAATAGTATCATGTTTTATTTTGACTGTAGTAATTGATATTTACAAGGTTAACTGGGGATATCAGAAGTAATTTAAATTTAAAATTTCTTATATTTTCACTTTCCATAACTATGAGAATGTGTACTTTATTTTATTTCTATGGAAATGTGTAATTTATTTTATTTCTAATATGGAGTTGATATATATGATTTTAAAAATATCAATAGCAAAAAAATTTAACTTAGGTTATAAATAAAATATTACAAGATTTTAACATCAAACATATATAGAAAGATTGAGAAAATTCTTATTCAATTCATAACTTCTTTCTAATTCAATGTAGGAGGGATATTTGTAATTCCTTGAATGTCGAATATAAATTTGATATGTAATATTCTATAAAATGTTAATAATAAAAATAATTAAATGTATACATAGAGGAAAAATATGAGGGGGGATGTTTTAACCTCTTAATCTGGAGAATTGTGAATTAGGTGTTTTGATTTTCACATTATTAAAATAAAATAAAATATTTTAATTGTCACCCAACCTTTCCTAGGTCTAACAATAGTATCATCTTTTATTTTGACTATAGTAATTGATATTTACAAGGTTATCTGGGGATATCAGAAGTAATTTAAATTTAAAATTTCTTATATTTTCACTTTCCATAACTATGAGAATGTGTAATTTATTTTATTTTTATGGAAATGTGTAATTTATTTTATTTCTAATATGGAGTTGATATATATGATTTTAAAAATATCAATAGCAAAAAAAAATAACTTAGGTTATAAATAAAATGTTACAAGATTTTAACATCAAACATATATAGAAAGACTGAGAAAATTCTTATTCAATTCATAACTTCTTTCTAATTCAATGTAGGAGAGATATTTGTAATTCCTTGAATGTCTAATATAGATTTGATATGTAATATTTTATAAAATATTAATAAAAATAATTAAATGTATACATAGAGGAAAAATATGAGGGGGAACATTTTAACCTTTTAATGTGGAGAATTGTGAATTATAAATAAAATATTTCAATGTCAAGTACATATATATTATACTAGATCCATCTTAATTTTGGATCTACTAAGCCCTAAAGAAATCAAATCTATCCATCTTAACTTTGGATCTACCAAGCCCCTAGAGAGATCAAAACTCTTTTCACTATAAAGGATGTTTGCATATATGATCCTTTTGGTGCTTGGTAAATCCATAGTTAAAATGGATCTAAACTGATATAAATTAAATTTATATTTCTTTACTAGTGTATTTATAAATATAACGAATTATAATTTTAATTTTATTCTCCATATATAATATATTATAATAGTTATGGATATTTAAAATTTATTTAAATTGTTAATAAAAAATTAAATATATTTATATTTTTAACTTATATAAAATATATTTTTAAATTATATATATATATTATATATGATATATAATAATTAATTATTTGAAGTGCCTTTGTTTTATAGGTTGTCACAATTAAAAAAATCTGACCATAATAAAAGCTGGTATAATCTAAACCACTTTCTATTTTGGTTAACTTTTTTTAAACAACATACAAAATTGTATTAACAAATTAAAACAACATTTAAACTATGACGATTTTAATTTGTATTTAAAAAGTTAATTATTTTTAAAATATTAAACCATAATAATAGTTCAAAGTTATTTTAAGTTTTTCTTTAGGTAAGGCGAACAATGGAGAATTAACATCTTAAGAGTATTTAAAGAATATTCATAATATAATATGCACATAGGAAAGTTCATATTGATTTCAAAATTAGTTATAAGTTTCTTCAAAAATTGTTATGAAAATCTTAATTAAAATAAAATAATTGATATTATTTTTTCTTCTTCCCTATCTCTTTTTCTGTAAAGTTTAATGAGAATCAATAAATCTAATAGGTATTGCAACTTCCATAGACAACTATTCCACTTTAAAAAGCCTCCTGTTCACCGTGTCTTAAAATGGATTCGTAATTTAATTAAATATAACTATTTGACTGTTATAAATATAATAATATTTATGCGAGTGCATGCTTTGATGGTCGGGGTGGACGGTTTGCTCTGCTGCCGACCACGATCAAATCCTGCGCGATGCGCATATTTGTACTGGACACGCTTCGGCGATATTTGTGATGACGTATCTGATGACGATTCTCCTCGCTTCGGCGATTTGTAACATATGAATATGTTGTATATATAAAAATGCTACGGCATATATGTTGTATTATGCTTCTTCAGCAGGGTTCTTCGCCCCTGAAAAAAACTATTTGACTGTTAAAATGGATTCATGAGTTAATTATGAATATTTGGCTCGGTTTTTCTAGTTGCTCTCCAGGCCCAAACACTAATTTTCATAGGACGTTGACACAAGGAATTCCCAACATGGGAGTGATTACGATGTGAGCGTACACATTATCGTTCATCAGTCTGGAAATGGACGAATATGAGAATCCTGCAATCCATGGGAGAACAAATACTGTGCAACATCATTGGAATCTATGATGGTTTACTTGACATTTACACTCATGATTAATAACGTGAATCTATTGCCAATGAATGTAAGAAAGAGGCAACAATATACCATAAGTGAGTTTCCTTTCCTAGGCAAATTTGGTTCCAAGTTAGTGGCTTGTTACAAGTAGACATATGCATTTGCTATTGGGCGAAAGAAATTTGAGAACAACACAGTGCACCGAGATTTCACAGAAAAGTTATTGATATATTATTCACCAAACTACACAATTATATCAACTATATAGAGTGCTTACGAGATGTATCAATTTCTAAACTAAGAGATGGATTGTTGAGAAAATAACTCAACAAACAAACCAAATCTTACTTATTTAGTAATGTAAACATATCTTATTTAGTAATGTAGACATTATTTGTAAGTTCTCCCTTACCGCTTACATCATTACGTAAATCACAAATTACAATATAGAGAACAACATAATTGATTTTTCTTTAATTGTTCTTCATCAGCACTCATATCCACCATGGAATCTTGCAAGCACCTCTCTTTCTTCACCACCACATGTTTGAGCTATCACTTCGCATCCATTTAAAACATAACTGCCTCTGACCATCATTGACGAACTTTGCAAGATCAACAATATTTAAATCTCGGCTCGTCAGAACTTCCACGATAAAAGTTGCCAAGTAATGAACCATCCTATGGACCAACCACCATTTGTGAAATATTTCTCTTTCAGCTATCCATCCATTGATAGGGGGGTGGTTTGGATACTGAATGTATTCAAAAGTTGATCAAACAAATTGACCTATCTCACACACATGGATCTCATAAAAATACCTTGTAATTGATGCTCTAGAAGTCCAACGCATAATATGATCCAGGTGGATGTTGGTGGCTACCCACCTATCCCATTTGGACCCCTGCAACTGTCTCTTTCAGTTTTTCAGTTTCCGTAATTGTAGCACAATTTACTATTTTTAGCAGTTTTTTCGAGTCCTAAACTTCCGGAGCCGTTTTGAGGCCCTAAACGATGTTTTTGGGAAATCTTGGCACAACATCTGTCCATGGACTAATGTTGCCTTTCCCAAAGTGGTAGTTCTCGGATAGATCTTTCTAACAAGCTATCATACGTGTCAAATGGAGATTGTATGCCAAAGTTACGACCCTGGGAAATTGATGTACCAATTTACCCAAGACAGGGCCCACAATTTGGCGTTTCATCTTCTAGGGTTAGGTTTTGGAATGTGAAGGGTTTTCCATTGTTTCTCAACAATAAATAGGCCTTCGAGCCTCATTGTAACACAGTTCAGAATAGTTCAGAAGCATGTAGCCGCACATCTCTTCTCAAAGATAAGCTACCATCGCCCTAGCTGGTTTATTTCCAATTCTTGTTGTAAGCATATTTCGGTATTTTCCATTAATGAAATGAAGCATTATTTCCACTGCATGTTTGTGTATATGGTTATCTCTGTATTTTATTGCGTTCCTGTTTAAATCTGGATCAGTGGTATTAGAGCGATCTGCTTTTTCTCTTTTTTCTTTGCATGTCCCCAACAAAGTCGGGATATAAGGAGTTAGGGCTTGAACTAGTCGAACCTTTGCAAGACCAGCCTTGCAAATCTCGACGGCCTCCCATGGCGGATGGGAAGAAAGACGAGGGGGCAGAAGATCCTATCAAAATCTTTCTCGAAGAAGTCCTCGAGTGACAACGGAATGCGATGATGGAATTTTTTGCGCAGATCCTTCAGCGGCTACCTAGAGGTGACGCATCAGCTTCCAGCAGCTACTCTGGAAATGACACGCCCTTTAAGGTACAAGTGAATTTTGAAATCCCCATCTTTGAGGGTAAAATAGACGCAAATGCGGTAGATAAATGGTTAAATCTGCTAGAGGGTTATTTTCTGTTAATGAATTTTCAAGTCGGGAAAAAATTGTTTTCGCTCTTCTCAAAGTAGCCCCCTACGTCAAGCACTGGTGGGAGACCTACTGCGAGCAGAAGGATGAAAGCACAGGCTCACTATTTTCAGCCGCACCCACTTGGGATTCATTTCAGGAAGCTATCAAGGAGCAGTACTACCCTATCAAAAGCTACGAGGACAAATACATCAAATGGACCACACTGCAGCAAGGACGAGACCAAGATGTGCCAGAGTTCACAAACATTTTTCATACCCTTCGCACACAGTTGGGT
Source organism: Pinus taeda (assembly GCA_000404065.3). Lineage (NCBI taxonomy): Eukaryota > Viridiplantae > Streptophyta > Pinopsida > Pinales > Pinaceae > Pinus > Pinus taeda. The sequence goes on along the minus strand of APFE031481195.1, from coordinate 5,159 downwards.
ATCAAAGATTCTGAGCTGCATCTGGTACTCAAATACCGCAGCTGCTTGCATAGATACATCTAGGAAGAGATGGAGTTCTTGAACATCTCCTCACTCGGCACAACATACCGATATGCTGTCAAAATCGAGCAAAAGTTCAAACAGAAGAAACGAGACTTTGGATCTACAAATTCGAAGCCCAAAGGTCAAAGCCAAGGCGGGGTGACCCAAGACAACCCGTCGAAGCTGTAACAAAATAACAACACCACGAAACCAAAGAAGGACACAGGAAAGTGGTGTGAGTTCCACAAGAGTCTCACTCATAACACAAGTGAGTGTCGGACCAAGCAGTCATTGGTGGCCGAGTTGAAGGCTTCCGAATCAGATGCATGTTCTGACCCTGAACCAGAACTCGACAAGGGGAATGGAAAAGGGAAACAGATCATTGATGCAGATTCCAGCGCCACTGTTGCCATTGCCAAGATCCAGAAGAATGAGCCCGAAGAGCCAGAGGAGGGGGAACGTCTTTTCCACTCACAGATGTGGGTGAAGGGAACAAAACCCTGTGATTAGCATCCATTTTTGCTTCCTTTTTTGCGTCTAGAGACCATTTTTGGTGCTATTTGTGTCCATTTATCAAATATGGTGCAAAACTTGATGCAAAGTTTTCACCGAGTTTTGCAACAAGTCTTACATCAAGTTTAGCACCAGGTATTGTAATAGGTTTTGCACCAGATTTTACACCAAGTTTTACGCCAAGTTTTATGCCAAGTTTTGTGCCATCTTTTGCACCATGTTTTGCGTCAAGTTTGGCACCTAATTTTTTTTCACCATCTTTTGCATCCTCTATTGCATCCACTTTTTGCGCCTACATTTGCATCAACTTTTGCATCATCTCTTGCATCCTCTTTTGCATCATTTTTTGCATCCATTTTTGAATATTTTTTGCATCCCCTTTGTGCCAAGTTTTGCATCGAGGTTTGTGTCTAGTTTTTGCATCTATTTTTGCATCTACTTTTGTTGCATTGACTTTTACATCTTGTTTTTCATCCATATTTACATCCTCTTTTTCATCTGTTATTGTGTCCACTATCGCATCCATTTTTCTTGTGCCATAATTTGCACCTAGTTTGACACCTCCCTTTGCACCCTTTTCTGTTTCTAAATTTGCATCCACGATTGCATCCTCATATACATCTAAGTTTTCATCGACTTTTACATCTATTTTTAATCCCTTTTTATATCCACTTTTGTGTCAAGATTTGCATCAGGTTTTGTGTCTCGTATTGCATCTACTTTTGCATAGAAATTTGTTGCATCAACTTTTGCATCATATTTTACATCCATTGTTGCACCCATGTTTACGCTCACTTTTACATCCCTTTTTGCATCCTATTTTTCATCTTCATTTGATTTTTTTTTTGTATCTATCATTACATCCACTTTTGTTGTGACACAATTTGTGCCATGTTTTGTTACTGTTGTACCCACGTTTTCTTCCAATTTTGCATCCATCTTTGCATCCTCTTTTGCATAAAACATTGCATCTATTTTTGCATCCACTTTTGTGTTGGGTTTTGCATCTCATTCTGCATCTTCTTTTGCATATACTTGCATTGCATCCATATTTTGCATCAAATTTTGTGTCTCATGTTGCACCCGTGTTTGCATCCCTTATAGCATCTTGTCTTGCATCTAAGTTTGCATCCTTTTTTTTGTCTATTATTACATCCACCTTTTTTGTGCTATGATTTGTGCCATATCTTATGCCTCTCGTTGCAACCCACATTTTCTTCCACATTTGCATCCTCTTTTGTGTCCAAATTTTCATCAAATATTGTTTATGTTTTTTGCATCCCATTTCGAATATACTTTTACATCCACTTTTGATTCGTTGAATTTTGCAAATAATTTTGTGTTCACTATTGCACCCATGTTTGGCCCATGTTTACATCCCTTTTTTCATCCAATTTTTCCTCCTTTTTGCATTCAAGTTTGTGTCTTTTTTTTTACATTCATTGTAGTATCCACATTTGTTTCACCACAATTCATGCTAAGTTTTATGCCTACTATTGTGCCCATGTTTTCTTCCACTTTTTCATCCATGTTTGAATCCTATTTTGTGTTCAAGTTTGCATCAGCTATTGCATCTAATTTTTCATCCACTTTTGTGTCAATTTTTCTGTCTTGTTCTGCATCTACTTATGTTGTGTCCACTCTTCATCCAAATTTACGCCCATTTTTAACCCCATTTTATTTGTTCACTTTTGCATCCCTTTTCCAACGCACATCATATTTTTTGCATTGATGATATTTCTTATGACATTGAAAATTATGAACAACTGATGACAATGTCAATAATTATAATGATGATGATAATGAAGATCATGACGATGACATGAATTGTGATTGTTATGATAATGACAATGATGATAAAGACGATGAGAGTTACAATGACAATAATGATGATGATGCTAATGACATTGGCCATTCTTCCCAATTTTTAAATGTTGTCATGGTCAAAATCATAATAATTATCTTTGGCGTCATCTTCCAAGTCATCATCATCTGATTATCATTATCATTATTTTCATCTTGGTCATCATCAAGAATAATAATGGCATGAATGATGATTATGATGTTCATGATGAAGATGACAACAATTATGATAAAAATTATATTAGTTATGATGATAGGGATCATGACAATTATAATGACGAAGATAATGGTAGTAATGATGATGATCATCGATCATATCTAAAAAATAAAGTTGTTATTTTTCTTGCATATATCATGTGTCCTAATAACCCTTTTCGAGCACTCGTAACATTTTTCAGGTTGATGATATTTCTTATGATGCCTATAATTATGAACAATTGATGACAATATCCATAGTCATGATGATAATGATGGTGATGATGATGATGAAGACATGAATGGTGATTATGATGATAATGAAATGATGAAAATAATGATGACAATGATGGTGGTGATGATGGCGATAATGAAGATGATGACCCTCCATCTAAACTAGGGAGGTACTCATAATGAGACAAAAAGGTACTCTCAAGTTGAAATATTCATATAAGAAGGGATCTGGATTGATAAGCATGAATGATGATTTACATCATCATAGCCAACATTGTCAAAATAGTAAGGCCTTGACTAACAAGTTTATCTCTCCATTAGATCAGAGCACAATGTTGGGAGGCATAAATTTGGACACCACTGCCTCTATAGGCACTTACCCCACCAGGATGTTCACTAGGTATGTCCTCACATGATCATTTCCTAATCCGCTATCATAATATTTGACACCAGGAAATGTCAATCCTCATGACTATTCTTATCTTGCATTAATGTACTTGACTTATGGCAATTAGTCCTAGTCAAAGTCCAAACTGTCAAAGAATATTGGTCCCAGATGTTTATCTAATCCACCATTCTCCCTACTAGTGTCTTTACTAGGCTTATGATTGTTAGTCCTGGCCATAGTACATGACACATGGATAATATGGTGTCTACCCTCACTCCCTCTCAACCAGCGAGGAGACATCCACAAGCATAAGATTTTCTCAAGAATACCCATCATTTTCATAGAGAGAAACATCATTAATTTTTTTTCATCGCATGACGCCTTTATGATTAAGCATTCATAGGTTTGTGGCAAAATATTTCCCCTTTTGTCATTTGTGATGAAATAAAATCAAAAAGTGAAAGCCAAAATCATTAAAGATACACTATATTGATTTATCTAAGTCTAAACTCTAAGGTTGAAGTGAAAATTCATGTAAATCTTATACCTATGAGTTGTGCCAAACTTATGAAAACCTTATTCCCTAAGTCCTATATTTAAGAAAATAAAAAAGAAATAAAAATTAAGGGCCAATGAATGGTAACTCATGTATTCACTCCCTCTTTGAAAAATATATGAATATATACACTCCTAGTCACACTTGATCACATGTTTGTGATGGTTAAATCATGAATTCATCTTTTCTCCTTGCATTTTCACTTCATCATTTAAGCACCTAATTGAGTACCTAGGGAATGTTTGTTGCCTAAGGCTTTCATTTCTACTCTTGGTTTACTTATGTCACGGAACTGTCAATTTATGTGACGGAGTGAAATACATAAGTTTGTGGAGTTATTAGAGCAGTTTATTAAGTTAGTCACCACACACACATGTATTACATCTCATTGATCCACATGTGTGGGTTGGAGATTCATTGCTTGACAACTTTAATGGAGACTACTTTATGGCTTTAATGGTATAACTTACAAAATATCTTGTTAAACATTGCGATTCATCCTTTATTTTCCTTGAGACACTTGATAATATTGAAGTCACTCCCAATAATCCATGGAGATGGGGAGTATAAATTACTTGTGCTATAAATAGAATTGAGAAATAGAGGTTTTCCATTTGCGATATTGGAGTCATAGACATTAGATACATGGTAGTAGTCCTCGATGTCAATTAACTAAAATTGTATTGTCATAATGCGAAAAGAGGTAAACATATTGGTAACCTTGATGTCTTGATCATTTCAAATAATAACCATTCCACCCAAGTATCTCTAAGCATCAATCACTACTACTTGGAAATTCGTCCCCCATTTTCTAATTATATGAGGTAGAACCTCACTTAATATTTTTGCTTCTTATATCAACATTATTGATGGGTGCTTTGCATACCATTTTTCTTTTAGGAGTCTTTGTTTTCCTTTACTATTGAGGCCCTTCGTGTTCCATGAGACTATTTTCATCAAGAATTTACATAGAAAGGAAGTATAATGTGACTAAAAAAAACATGTCTCAAGATTTAAGTGCTTGGACAATTCCACTTCATGACTCCTATATTTCTTTAACCTGGGACCAAATGGTGAACTTGATGGCCTTAAGGGAAATTGACCAATGAAAATCTAAAAAAGAGGTGACTTTTGACTTTATCACATACAATTTAATATACTAAAAAATATCCACAACAATTTCATCAATCAATGAATCATTCAAAAAAATATTCAAAACAATTTCATCAAGCAATGAATCATTGCATTATAAAATACAATCTATAAACATTTTGGGAACGTTTTACTAAAACATGCTCAAAAACCAACATATTTAGCAATAATATGGACAATAACACATTTTGATAAATTAAATAACATATTATCAAG
>APFE031481190.1:0-10310 GCA_000404065.3 Pinus taeda | reverse complement strand
TTGAAATTTTGTAAGAGGGTACAGAAAGAGGACAGATGTTAGTTTCTTGTATATATTTTTCAGAGCCAAAGGTCAAAATAGTGACACGTGGCACATCGTACAAGTTCGTTCTACTAAACTAGTCTATAATCAGGTCACTGTGGCAGAGTTGACATAACTCTTCCTTGGAGAATCCAATTTGGATCATACTAGTGGCATTTGAAAGAGGAAGTAGAGTGCTACTGTAGGTCTCAATTTTAGAACTTAAAGATCTGAAAATATAGAGCTACGGTTATTTCAAGATTGAGCTCCTAAAATCAAGAAAAAGCAAGATGACGAAGTTTGATGGCAAGGATCTGGTAAATTGGATACTTCAGATGGAGCAATATTTTGATTTACATGGTGTACCATTGTTACAAAAGGTATGTATTGCATCTTCATATTTAGAACTGGATCAATTTTTATGGTATAAAGGGCTTTGTTCTCGTAAACAACTTTTTACGTGGTCAATTTTCATGGAGGAATTGATAGCACATTATGAGGATACAAACAACAACACCTTTTTTATAGCAACACCACAACAATTGGAAAGAGTAAAAGGGCTTTGTTACATAGTGGAAAGTAAAATTATGGAAACAAGGAAGTCTACCCATCACAACTATAAAGATGGAAGTGTTGTTTCTCCTAGCCTTCCACAACCCACAAGGGTTACATCACAACAATTTAAAGAAAAAAGAGATAAAGGGCTTTGTTACAAATGTGATAGCAAATGACCTAAAGGTCATAAGTGTGTTGAGAAGAAATTATTTTACATAGAGTACGAAGAGGAGGAAGAAAAGGATCAAGAAACATCAAAAGAAGAGGATATGCACTAGGACCCAACCCCAGAGAAAGAAGAAATGAATCTGACCATATCTTGTAAAGGATTGGCAAGAATTACCACTCCTTAAACTCTCAAGATAAAAGGACATATGAAGAAGAAAAAGGTTCAAGAAGTGAAATATCACATCGAGGAAGAAGGAATGAATCCAACCATATCTTGTAATGCATTGGCCATAATTACCACTCATCAAACTATCAAGATAGAAGGACATATCAAGAGGAAAAATGTCCAAGAAGTGAAAGGTCACATCGAGCATCAAGAAATGAATTCGACCATATCTTGTAAAGCATTGGAAGAAATTACCACTCCCCAAACTCTCAATATAGAAGGACATGTTAAGAAGAAGGTTAAAATAGTGAAATATCAAGAATAAAAGTATCAAGAAATAATAAAAGAAAAGGATACTCACCAGGAATGAACCCCAGAGAAAGAAGAAATGAATCCGACCATATCTTGTAATGCATTCGTTGGAATTACCATTCCTAAAAATATGAAGATAGAAGGAAATATCAAGAAGAAAAAGGTAATAGTGTTTATTGATTCACGTAGTACCATAATTTTATAAATTGTAAGATAGCCAAGGACTTGAATTGCTTCCTAGATCCAGCACCATAGTGTCAAGTGACGGTTGTAAGTGGAGGAACCATAAATTGCTCTTGAAAGTTCCATAATATCAAGTTATCCATGGGAGAATATTTATTCAATAACCCAATGTTTTCCACTCCAATGGGTGATGCTGATGTTGTACTAGGAGTCCAATGGCTACAAACCTTGGGTACAATAGCTTTTAATTTTCAAGAACTTTTTATGAAATTTTCTTCAGAAAGAAAGGATGTTTAATTAAGGGGTATCACAAGGAAACCAGGAAAGATAATCAACTCTGACTGAATGACAAAGTTTCTAAAGAAATAACAACAAGGTGTAATTACAAAATTATGTTCGCTAACTGTTCGCACATCGAAATCATGTATTTCTCCAGATCTCCAAAAAGTCTTGGACAATCATTCCAAGGTATCTGAGACTCCCAAAGGTCTCCCATGTATTCCTGATCATGATTGTGCTATTCATTTTATTCCAAGATGTGTTCCTCCAAATCTCAAGCCTTATAGATATCCATATGCCCAAAGGAGTGAAATTTAACATATGGTTGCAGAAATGGTAGAGGTTGGTACAATTATCCAACCAAATTTGATAAAAAAGGAAGGTATGAATGGAAGAAAGGCGAAGTAGGGTGGGAACTCATTCAAAAGTTGTTGAATATCCATGTTCCAACAATATTGCCAGAACTTGAGAAGGAAGGAAAAATCATATTGGAACCTGAAGCATTTATAGACTCGAGAAGTTGACAACTACGAAATTGATCAATTTCAAAGCATCTCATCAAGCGGAAGTACTTACCTATTGAAGATTTCACATGCAAGGACAATAATTTTATATAGAAGCATCAAGAACTACTCAAGCATTGAGGACAACACTTTTTGAAGGAGAGGGGCATGTTAGGCCCATATACTATTAGTGTAACCCCTTATTGTTATTAGTACAACCCCCTTATATATTGTTGTACCCTTGTAGTCCCCATAGAAGCCCAATATTGTTATTATTGTGCCCTTACATTTTCATTGTAATGTCGGCTCTGATTATATTATGACCCCTTAGACTCCTATATATAGAAAGGAGGTCTTTTCATTTGTATCATCCAAAAATTGTTCATTTATGTAATTTAAATGAGGTTTCCCCCTCGAAGAGGCTAAATTCTAAGGCGTTGATATATCTTTTCTATCTTTTTGTGAGTTGGTTTCATAACATAAAATGCTTAGGGTTTAAGGTTTAGTTTATAGGGTTTAGGGTTTATTGTTTATGGTGTAGGGTTTAGGGTTTGAGGTTTAGGATTTAGGGTTTAGGGTTTATAAAACTTTATTAAGTGCTTTAATAAACACTTAAAAAATGTTATAAAACACTTTTTAAAATCTTAATAAATGATAAGGGTTTAGGGTTTGGGGATTGGGGTTTAGGGTTTAGGGTTTAGGTTTTATAACACCTTAGTAAATTCTTTTTATATACACTTAAAAAAAGTTACAAAACACTTTTTAAAATGTTATAAAATGTTGAGGTTTTAGGGTTTAAAACTATAAAATGCTTAGGGTTTAGGTTTGAGGGACACTTTAGTAAATTATTTTAATAAACACTTTAATTTTTTTTTACAAAACTCTTGTTAAAATTTTATAAAATTTTTAGGGTGTAGGTTTTAGGGTGTAAGGTTTATAACACTTTAGTAAAATCTTTTAATAAAAACATGAAAAAATTACAAAATGCTTATTAAAATTTTATAAAATGTTTAAGGTTTAGGGTTTTAAAATATTATAAAATGCTTGCTAAATTGTAATAAAATGCTTAGGGTTAAGGGTTTATAACAATTTACTAAATTATTTAAATAAACACTTAAAAAAAAGTTACAAAGGCTTGTTAAAATGTTATAAAATACTTCAGGTTTAGGGTTTGGGGTTTAAAATGTTATAAATTTCTTATGGTTTAGGGCTTAGGGTTTAGGTTGGGGGTGTGGGTATTAGGGTTTAGGGTTTATCATATATAATCCTTTAATAAATTCTTTTAATAAACACTTATAAAAGAGTTAAAATACGGTTGTTATGGTTTAAGGTTTTTTAAGGTTTATGGTTTTGGGTTTTTAGGGTTTACGGTTTATGGTTTTTTAGGCTCCAGGGGTTTTTTAGGGTTTAGGGTTTGGGGTTTAAGGTTAAGGGTTTAGGGATTAGGGGTTTAGGGTTTATATCACATTAGTAAATGGTTTTAGTAAACACTTAAATAAAAGTTACGAAACACTTTTGAAAATTTTATAAAATCCTTAGGTTTTAGGGTTTGGGGTTTAGGGCTTAGGGTTTAGGGTCTAGGTTTTGGAGTTTTAGGGTTTAGAGTATATAAGAACTTAGGAAATGCTTTCAAGCTTTATGCTTTAGAGTTTATAAGGCCTTAGCAAATGATTTTAGGTTTTATCATTTAGGCTTTAAGCATTAGGATATAGGGTTAGGGGTTTAGGGTTTAGGGTTTAGGTTTTATAACACTTTAGTAAATTCTTTTAATACAAGCTTAAACAAAAGTTACAGAACACCTTCTAAAATGCTATAAAATTCTTAGTGTTTAGGGTTTACCATTTGAGGTTTACGGTTTAGGATTTAGGGTTTCAGGATCAGGGTTTAGGTTTTAGGGTTCATGGTTTAGGGTTTATGGTTTAGGATTTATACAACTAAAGTTACAAAATGATTTTTAAAATAAAAGTAAAAAAAATAAGCGTTTAGGGTTTAGGGTTTAAAATAATTAAAAGATCTCTACCCTACAATTCTCTGTCTCACAAAAACAAGTGATATGAACTCACTAGAAGGGAAGAAACCCCTGTTCAATTGTGTTTCACCTTTCACTAACTGTGGGTAGGGTAGAGATATTTTACAAGCCCTCTCCACCCTCCAAATTATGTGTCCAACATGATGTTGTAGCATCAATTCCTATGCCCTAAATAGAGATCCAAACACCACACAAACGTAGCAGAAAAAATCATCCAAACTTACCTTAGAACTTTGGCCTTTTCTATCAAGAATATCCACACCCAGACATAAGAGAAACTCCTCCACCTCTTGTGCCAAATTCATCATCTTGTTAGCTTGTGAGCTGCCTCAAGTTCATTATCTATCTCAAAGGAATACCTAATTTTATTTGCACTTTGAATGTGTTCTAGACATCCAACACTTAACTTCTATTTTTATGCACACACGTGGCTCGATGAATTTTTTCTTGGAGCATACTTTAGCCCATGCTCACATTCCCAACTAGACAAATTATCCACCAGCCACATATAAAAATTAATATCTCTTATTAGACACCTCTATTTTGTGTGACTTTCGCTAACCTTTTTTTCTTTATGTGTCCTCTAATACCTTGAAGTGTCAAATTAGTCAAAGTCAAATTGTTTGTTTCCCAACTCATTTAGGTGCAAAACCCCAAGCTTGGGTTCCAATCCCACATTGTGTTGGTTGTGCTTCTGCCTCCATACACTGATTTCAAGGGCTTCAATTACTTCCCAAGCTACTAAATCTCAACAAACTCTTTAAATATAGATCCATAAGAGATTCCCCATTAGACTACAATTGACTGTATGTTTGTAGAAATAATTCAATAGGCTAACAAAATATTCCCAATTCCACCATAAGCTCGAGAAGGGCAAGGGGATATAGTTTACCCTTTTCAGACATTGGAAAATAAGAAGGAAGGAAAGAAAAATTATACATGAGTCCATTTACATTTTACATATAAGTACCTCTCATGTAATATTCTGAGAAGATTACAAGTTAAGAATCACAATGTTTGAAACTGATTCAAACATGAACATATAATACCAATTGACAAGAAATTTTTCTGGGTATTTAACTAGAAGGCGAAAAATACCTAAAAAATTTAGACTCAATTCCCTGAGAAGTGTTGGAGCACAACCAAGAAAAGGGTAAAATAGCAAAGAAGCATAGAATTGCAATAATTTCTAGCATCATATATTGGAGGAGAGGAAGCTAGGTCCTTGTCCTCTCCTCATAGTTTTTTTTAGGTTTCCTTTTTAGATTGATTTTGTTTGTTTGTTTATCTATGTAGGTATTGGTGTCCTTTTTATTTTATTTGTTGTTGATTTATTCTTCATTATAGTTTATTTTCTTGATCCTTCTTGTTTTATATGTATTTTATCATCCTAATTGTTCTTAACTCTTTTAGTATTTTTGTTATTTGTTTAATTTCTATTGCCTTACATGAAATACCTTCTTTAGCATCAAACATAAGGCAATTAAAGAGAGAAATAAGAACACCTTTGTTTACCTCATGAAAACACTCGCATGGAAAAGTTTTTTGAGAGACCCTAAAGCCAGAAATGAAAATACTCTCTCTAGACAAAATTCGCAATAAAGGTAAAAAATCCTACTAACAGAGATGTGGAAAACGTCAAATCACTAAGTGGAGGGCCGATACCCTTTTGAATTTTCTCGAACCCACATAGAGAAATTTAAAATCTGTTAGTTATCAGCTTTTTAAAGCCGTGAGAAATAATTCTAATAAAAGAACAAAATACTTGTTAGATCAGTGAGATTTAAGGATAACTGTTACATGTTAGCAACCTCATAATCACATCTGATAATAATATATTAAACCACTTCAAACCACAATATTCTTTAGGTAAACCAGTCTACCTCAGGGAGGATAGATACGGGATAAGAGGAAAGAATCGTATATGATGCAGAAGGATATGAGAAATCAAGAAGATAAAACCCTGATCAAACATACATATAACCTAGTTCCCAAACTCAACAATGTGAATGGTGAAGGAGACAATGAAGGGGGTAGTAACCCCAGTATTTTGTTGAGGCATTTACCACTGTTGGGTCTCCAAGCTCAATTTATGTCGCCCCTATCTGACATATCACATTGGCGCTCCAATTCCCATTAAGGTGATCATAGCTATATTGCCATTGTCCATATGGAATGGCATAGTGTGGTGGAGGTGCTTCAAATTCAATGCATAAGAACGATAAACAGTGTGATGGAAATATATATTCACTTTCAAAGGCATGGCCATGAGTTTCTAAATGTTTGCAAACCTTTTGTTAGGTCCCCATAATACTAGTGATTACCCCATTACTATTGTCATTATAACTCTTATTGATATTGTTGTGCCCCTATTTTCCCCATATTGTTATTACTGTCCCCCATAGAATCACTCTATTGTTATTTTTGTGCCTTTATATTATTATTGTTAGGTTGGCTGGGTTATATTGTGACTCCATAGACTCATACATATAGAAATGAGGTTTTTTTCATTTCAATTATCGAAGAATCATTCATTTCTTTATTGTAAAGGAGGTTGCCCCCTCGAACAGACTGAATTCTAAAATGTTGATCTATCATTTCTATCTTTTTGTGAGCTGGTTTCATAACATTTGGTATCAAAGATTTGGATTCTAGGCTTTCACTGCTCCAAATAGGTCATCGTGGCATTTTTGCTGTAACATTTTTCTGACACGTTTTAGAAGCAAAAAAAACCCCATTTCTGACGAAATCGCATTGAACCTCGGGTCTAAATTTCAGAGATTTTTGCAATATATTTGCAGAGATATGATCAGAAGAAGTTGGTCTTTTTGCAAACTCCTGAATTACATTCCAAACAGGTGACCTGTGGAAAATCGTCATAACTTTCTCTCTGAGCATCAGATTGAAATTTCGTAAGAAGGTAAAAAAAGAGGACAGATTCTAGTTTCCTGTATATATTTTTCAGAGCCAAAGGTCGAAACAGGTACACGTGGCATGTCATACAATTTCACTCTACTGAACTAGTCAATAATCAGGTCACTGTGGGAGATTTGGCATAACTCTTCCTTGGAGAATCTAATTGGGGTCAGACTGGTAGAATTGGAAAGAGGACACAAAGGGATACTACATAACACAATTTTAGAACTGGATGATCTGAAATTACAGAGATACATGAGAGGAAATATCGAGCTCCTACGAAGTGAAAAGTGGTGTCTAGATTTTTTGTAATTTTTGCTTAAGCTTGGTTTGAAAAATTATTTTGAAGGAATTCAAAGGGCATGGTAGAGCATTATTATCGATAACTGATTTCCCAAGGAAAGAAAATACAAACACTTAGTAAGCAACCTGAAAGCTCTAGCATGACTCATGAAGAAGATGAAGAAATTCTACATGATATATCAAAATTACAAGACTAAGTGCAACAAATGTCACTCTCACAAAAGCTAACAGAAGCTAAGATAAATGGTGTGGAATCTAAGATAAAGGGTGTGGAAGCTAAGATGAATGGCGTGGAAGCTAAGATTGACAATTTGAAGATAGATTTGTAGACAGATTTGACAAATTTTCTACAAGAAATATTTACTAATGGTGAAAGGGTAGTAAAGGAAACTCATCATGTGAACAAAAGAAATGTTAATCATGATTTCATAGACTCTAATGTTGGATCGAAGACCCACAATATTCGAAAAATCGATATGAGGATGTTTGATGGCAAGGACCCTGCAATATGGATATTATAGATGGAGCAAGTTTTCGATCTCAATAATGTGCAAAACACACAAAAGGTACGTATTGAAACTTTATATTTGGAACCAAATCAGTATGTATGGTATCAATGGCTTTGCTCTCGTAAACAAATTATCACTTGGGAAATTTTTATAGAATAATTGACAAAACATTATGAGGATACAAAAAGCAACACATTTTTTAGCTAATTGATAAGTCTCAAACAAAAGGGTTCAATAATGGAGCACATTGAGGAGTTCCAAAAATTGAACATAAGCGTAAAAAATATTCCAGAGGAGCATAGGACTAATGTGTTAATAGGGACTCTAAAGGGTAATATCCAACATGGTGTTCACCTTTGGGAACCTGATTCATTAGAGAAGGCATTCTGGTTAGCAAGAAAAAAGGAAAGAAAAATTATGGCAACCAGGAAGCATACCACTCACAACTATAAATATGGAAGTGTTGTTGCCCCTAGTCTTACACAACCTATAAGGTTGAAACCACAACAGTTGGAAGAAAAAAGAGCAAAAGGGCTTTGTTACAGTTGTGATAGAAAATACACTAAAGGTCATAAGTGTGCTGAGAAAAAAATATTCTACATAGATTGTGAAGAGCAAGAAGAAAAGGAGCAAGAAAGGTCAAAAGAAGAGGATATACTCCAGGAACAAAGCCTAGATAAATTGACCATATCTGTAATGCATTGGCTAGAATTACCACTCCTCAAACAATAAATACAGAAGGACAAATCAAGAATAAAAAGGTAATAGTGTTGATTGATTCAGGAAGTACCCACAATTTTATTCATTGTAAGCTAGCAAAAAGAATTGAATTGCCTCCTATATCTAGCACTAGAGTGTCATGCAAATGGAGGAACAATAAATTTCTCTTGAAAGTTCCATAATATCAAGCTATCCATGGTAGAATATGTATTGACTAGCTCAATGATTGCCATTCCAATGGGAGGTGATGATGTTGGACTAGGAGTCCAATGGCTACAATCGTTGGGTACAATAACCTTTAATTTTCAAGAACTTTTCATGAAATTTTCTACAAAAGGAAAGGAAGTTGAATTAAGGGGTATTCCAAGGAAACCAGGAAGGATAATCAACTCTAATGGTATGAAAAAGCCTCTAAAAAAGGAACAAAGAGGTGTAATTGCACAATTATGTTCGCTAGATGTTTCCACATTGAAATCATCTATTTATACATATCTCCAAAAAGTCTTGGACAATCATTCCAAGGTATTTGAGATTCCCAAAGGTCTCCCACCTATTCGTGATTATGATCATGATATTCATCTGATTCGAGGAAGTGTTCCTCCAAGCATCATGCCGTACATATATCCCTATTCCCAAAAGAGTGAAATTGAACATATGGTTGCATAAATGCTAGAAGCTGGTATAATTCCACCTAATCAAAGTTCTTTCTCTGCTCCAGTAGTATTGGTGCACAAGAAGGATGGATCATGGTGAATGTGTCCAGATTATAGGGAGCTCAACAAGCTCGCTATTAAAGATAAGTTCCCCATTCCTGTCATTCATGAGTTACTGGGTGAACTGCATGGATCAATTTACTTCACCATGTTGGATCTTCGTTCAGGATATCATCAAATCAGAATGAAGATTGAAGACATTCTGAAAATGGCATTTAGAACTCACGAGGGTCATTATGAATTTTTTGTCATGAATTTTGGCCTTACCAATGTACCTTATACATTTCAAGGTTTGATGAATTCCATTTTCAAACCCTTCCTTAGAGAATTTGTGTTAGTATTTTTTGATGATATACTAATCTACAACAAGTCTTGGAAGGATCATGTTGAACATGTTGACAGGGGCTACAACTATTGGAGGAGAAAAAATTATATTCAAAAAGATCAAATGTTTCTTTGGAGTACAAGAGGTGGAATATCTAGGTCATATTGTATCTCGTGAAGGAGTTAAGGTAGGCCCTAGCAAAATTAAAGCCATTAAGGAACGGAAAATCCCCACATCCATAAAGCATATATGAGGATTTCTTGGGTTGACAGGGTATTATTGCAAGTTTGTTAAGAATTATGGGAGAATAGCAGCACCTCCAACAACATTATTGAAGAAAGATGCATTTTCATGGACTCCAGAAGCAACAAAGGTCTTCAAACATCTTAAAGAGGCAATGTGCCAATCACCGGTCGTAGCTACACTAGACTTCACAAAAACCTTTATCATGGAATGTGATGCTTTAGGAAATGGAATTGGTGTTGTTTTAATGCAAGATGAAAGACCCACTACTTTTGAAAGTCGTCCAATCAAGGGAAATTTTTTACACAAAGCTATTTATAACAAGGAAATGTTGGCAATACTACATGAACTTAAGAAATGGTGAC
>APFE031481189.1:4386-14514 GCA_000404065.3 Pinus taeda | reverse complement strand
ATGCAATACATACCTTCTGTAACAGTGGTACACCATGTAGATCAAAATATTTCTCCATCTGACGTATCCAATTTACCGGATCCTTGCCATGAAACTTCCTCATCTTGCTTTTTCTTGATTTTAGGAGCTCGATCTTGAAATGATGGTAACTTTGTACTTTCAGCTCTTTAATTTCTAAAACTATGAACTATAGTAGCCCTTTGTGTCCTCTTTCCAATGCCACAAGTCTGACCCAAATTGGATTCTCCAAGGAAGAGTTATACACAATCTCCCACAGTGACTTGATTATAGACTAGTTCAGTGGAGCGAACTTGTACGTCGTGCCACGAGTCACTGTTTCGACCTTTGGATCTTAAAAATACATACAAGAAACTGCAGTCCGTCTTCTCTCTATACCTTCTTATGAAATTTCAATCCGATCCATAGAGAGAAAGTTATGACGATTTTTCCCAGGTCACCTGTTTGGAATGTAATTCAGGTGTCTGCAAAAAGACCAACTTCCTGAGATCATATCTCCGCAAATATCACGTGAAAAGCTCTGAAATTCAGACCCAAGGTTCAGCGCGATATCTTCTCAAATGGGTTTTTTTTGCGACTTCTGAAACGTCACAGAAAAACAGTTATAGCGAAAATTCCACGATGACCTGTTTGGAGCAGCGAAACCCTAGAATCCAAAGCTCTGATACCAAATGTTATGAAACCAGCTCAAAAAAGATAGAAAAGATAGATCAACGCCTTATAATTCAGCATACTCGAGGGGGAAACCTCCTTTACATTACATAAATGAACAATTCTTGGATGATACAAATGAAAAGACCTCCTTTTTATATATAGGAGTATAAGGGGTCATAACATAATCAGAGCCGACATAACAATAATAATGTAAGGGCACAATCATAACAATAGTGGGCTTCTATGGGGCACAATAGTAACAATATGGGCACTGCATGGGTACGTCAATATAATAAGTGGGTTGTACTAATAACAATAAGGGGTTACACTAGTAGTATAGGGGTCTAACATAGTTTTAGGTTGAGATGTGCCCCTTGATATTGTTTCAGGTTGAGATGTGCTCTTCGACATTTTAGAGGGTAGTAGCTAATGCTCCCTCATGATTTTCCTTCTATAGATTCAATAATGTTTCAGTAGATAGAGTTTGTAACACCCTCCTCCCACACTTACACAATCTTACTAGTCCACCAGGTTAAATAGGTGATGAATATTTACTATGATATGACTGAACTCTCTAAGTACATTTAAGGAAGTGGCATTGAAAAACTAAAAACAATTTGACCTTCCTCTGGAGCTACATGGCCGCCAGTTGTTAACCAACCACTCCAACCACCCCAACCACTCTAGGTTGTGGATGTGTATATTCAACCACACTTAGTGATCAACAAGTTAACTAATCAATCAAACCAAAATACTTGTTGCATGCAAATAATTCAAGTTACCCAATTGAGATGGAGATTCCAAGGCAATGTACTTTGATTTGTAGCATATTCCCTTGTGTGCAGGTGGTGCATGAAGTTAGAGATTGACCTAAGGCTATTGCGCAATTCCTTGGTGTGAAATTCCAAAAAAATAGGGGAAATTTCTGTAGGGAACAATGAAAGAAAATAAGAGCTTGGGAAGCACTAAAATTGGCTAAATGTTGGGCCAGGTTCAGTTAGTCAAGAAGAGAGATAGTCTATAGACTTGCAGGGTGTGTTGAGGCTTGAGCAAGAATTGTATTTCTTATATATTCTTTGATTAATGCAATAGATATGGTAAGGCATTTGAAAATTTCTTTCCCATAGATAAATATTTGTGTATGTGTGATGTTTCCTTTTGCATGTCATTGATTCTAGTCTTAGATGGTGAATTAAATAACACAGATCAATAGAGAAGCTTCAAATCTCAAGTCTTGTTATCTATTAAATTTCATGAGAAATTTTGAATCAACACATTAATTTATAGATGGTATAAGAGCTGGAATCACTACAAAGAAGGGATTTTGAAGTTGTCATTGCAAGAGGTTTAAGGTTGGAGATTAGGTTGCAGGCTTTCTTTAAGGCTGAGAAGATGGATTTCAATGGACTAAGGCTTGAGTATTACCTTGAGGGAAGCTCAAACAATGTTGCATCGAAGAACATGATGGAGGTAGTATTGGAGGAAAATGTGTTGAAGGAATTCATTGATAATGATATTCTAAAACCAACAGCACTTGATGCTTAGAATTTAGCAGATGGGAAGAGGAGTGTTTCTAAGGTGAGGAGGATCATATTGGAGGGAGTACAAGACCATATTTTATATAATATCCATAGCAAAGAGACTATGTATGAAATGTGGCAAGCGTTGATAGATTTTTTCCAGAAGAGTAGTGACCTTAGGAAATTGGAACTCAAGGACAAGATTCGAAATATCAAGATGGAGAGGAATGATACCATTCCATAATACCTGAGCAGCTTCTCACAGTGTTGTGATGAACATTTTCAAGTTGGTGTTGCTATAGCAGAGGATGATTTGGTGAGCCTAACCCTTCTAGGCCTTCCCAAGAGCTGGAATAGCTACCAAGATTTGGTGAACGGGAGGGAGAAGCTACAAAATTGGGAACTCCTTTGGTATGATTTGGCATAGGAGGAGATAAGGCAAAGCACTAGAGATGGGACCTCACCCAAGGGTTAGGCTGAGGAGAATTGTGCCTTGGATTGAATGGAAACAAAAGGGAAAGGGAAGAAATCCAAATCCAAAGAAGATTCTATTCAAGGGAGAAAGAAGATAGATTTGTCCATAATCAAGTGATTTCACTGTCATGAATTCAGGCACTATGCAACAAAGTGCCCACCCAAGAAATCAAGAAAGAAGACTGTAGGAGGAGGAGTGGGTGAATCCTTAGCTTCATAGTTCAAAATTGATTTTACCCTCATTCCATGCATGGCAAGCAAATTGATGGGTAGTGTGTGGTATCTCAAAAGTGGTGCCTCAATCCACATGACAAGAAACAAAGAACTTTTCATTAACTTGGATGAGAAGGATCTCCATATGGACATCGAGATGGGAGATGATGGAAGGTATAGAACGACCACTATTGGTATAGTTACATTTCAAAGGGAGTTAGGCTCCCCTCTCAGGCTCAAGGATGTGATGTTTGTAACAGGTCTTAAGAAGAATGTAGTTTTTGTATCTGTGTTGGAATACCATGGCTACAATGTAATATTCAAAAAATGGAATTCTTTCCTGAGACATATCACCACAAAAAAGTGAAATAGATTGTGGTTCGAGTGAAGAAACTCTACAAATTAGATGCGGATGAGTGTTCAACATTTGGCACAAAAGCAGAGAAGGTGTAGAACGAGATGTCGGCGAATTATGGCATAGAGGACTTGGAAATTTTCATCATTATGCTTTGAAGATCATGCAACATATTTTTTACAAACCCCCCTAAAGGAGCACTAGATCATCAAGATACATGGAAAGGGTGTACATCGAGAAGTACACAAAATCTAGCTTAAATGATTGATACAACAGGGTGTGTGCATTCCTTGAAAGGATCCACTCTGATGTCTGTGGACCTTTCTAAAAAACCTCCACTAGGAGGCATAGTTACTATGTTATATTTTTATATGATTTCTCACAGAAGTGATTGATCTACTTCATGCATAAGGAAGACCATACATTCTTCAAATTTATTGTTTTTAAAGCACTTGTTGAGAAAGAAACTGGCAAAAAAGTGAAGGATCTGAGGAGTAATAATGGTGGTGAGTATGTTTCGAATGAGTTTAAAAATTTATGTGCAAAGGAAGAAATTCAATGATTGTTGGCATCACCTTATAATCCACAACAGAATGGGGTGGCTGAGAGGAAGAACAAAATTGTTTTTGGAGCAGCATGGGTGATGTTGCATGACCAAGGCCTACCTCTACACTTGTGGGCTAAAGCATGAAACACATCAGTCTATTTGGAGAACATGAGTCCTCACAAGATTATTGGCATGATTACACCAGAGGAAGCCTTTTCATGGAAGAATCTAGATGTATCACACTTCAAGATCTTTAGATCATCACTTTACTTTCATGTATCCAAGAAAGAAAGGAAAAAGTTAGAGCATATTTGTGGGGTGCATAGAAACCCCACACAACTATTGGTTGTACTTTCCATCCCTCAAGATGATAGTGGTCATACGATATGTGAATTTTGATGAGGAGAAGGAAATGATGTGTTCTCTTTTGAGGGAACTTCAGTTGCAGTCTGATTAGGAGATTTTGGCTCCAACGTAAGAACCTTTGGAAGTTGTGGAACAACCACAAGAAGAGGAGCAGAGAGTGGAGACATTCACTCAAGCAGAGACATCTAGAGAAATAAGGAAGTGAACTAGGGAGGATGAAATATTATTGTAGGATGCTAGAGAGAATATGGGAGGAAAGAAATCATAGCAGACACAAAAGAGGTCACTAAATTGGTACAATGGGTACATGGATCTGATGACTGATATGGTCGAGACAGAGGCATACTCATTTAAGGAATTTGTGGGAAACCAATAGGGGTTGATGTTATGGTAGAAGAATATGATTCCATTATTAGAAATAGTGTTTATGAAGTGGTCCCAAGGTGAACATATAAATCAGTTGCTAGTTTAAGATGGCTTTACAAAGAAAATCATGTAGCAGACGGGAGCATAGAGAAGCGCATGACTAGATTTGTGGCTATGGGGTTCTCTCAGGTGGAGGGAATTGACTATGAGGAGATATTTTTTCTAGTAGCAAGGTACTCATCCATCAGGTCAATTTGAGCATTGCTATTGTAGATCAGGTGGAAGATCCACCAGATGGATGTGAGGAAAACCTTACCCAATGGAGTTATTGAGGAGGAGTTGTATATTGAGCATAAAGAGGGTTTTATGACCTTTGACATATAGTTAGATGTGTGCAAACTCAAGCAAGAATTGTATGGACTCAAGAAAGCATGATGTGCTTGGTATACTAGGATCAATATCTATCTTACCAGTTTGGGATTCACCAAAAGTGAAGCAGATGCAAATGTTTTTCAACCTGTGGTAGAAGGTAAATTATTGATTATTGCTTTATGTTTCAATGACTTGATCCTTACTGGTGATACAAACTGATGAGATGTTGTAGGGAGGACCTTTCAATAGAGTTCAATATGAGGGACATGGGCCTCATGCACTACTTCCTTGCAGGGCAAGGAGATGGGGAATTGCTTGTCTCTCAGGGAAAGTATTACAACAAGATACTTCAAAGGTTCTGCATGGACATGTGTAAAATCATTGAGACTCCTCTAGCAGAAAACAAGAGGAAAGTGGATGCTACTTCAAGTGAAGTTGTTGAGGCTACAGTTTAAAAGTAGCTTGTGGGTTCACTCATATATTTCGTCAGCACACAACCGGGCATGTGTTATGTAGCCAAACAACCTAGTCAAGAAATGGTTAAGCCAACTAAACTGTACTGGAAGGAAGCAAAGCATGTGTTAAGATACCTCAGAGGCACTACTAAGTTTGATATTTGGTATAGATGAACAGAGTGAGTGAATTTGCAAGGCTTCACAAATGCATATTGGGTGGGGAGTCCATCAAACAAGAAGAGGAGTTCAAGAGGAATTTTTAGTGTTCGGTCAGCAATAGTTTCTTGGTACAGGAGGAAGTAGAGATCTATGGCACTTAGCTTAGTAGAAGCAGAGTACATGACTACAAGTCAAGCTACATGTGAGGCTATCTGGATGAGAAAGATTATTTCTCGGTTATTTTGTGACAAGATGGATCCTACAATGATTTAATGTGACAAAAAAAGTTATATCAAACTCTCTGAGAATCCAGTATCTCATGATCGATCCAAGAAAATCGACATCTAGTGACACCATCTATGAGATTGTGTGCAAAGGCAGATTATGTTGTTGCAGTACATTCTCACAATGGAACAAGATGTATATATTTTGAGAAAGGCCTTGTTAAGAGGCATGTCTGAGTTCCATATAAGTGGGATTTGGGTATATAATAATCTATTTCTTGCTGAGAGGGAATGTTGAAAATGCAAAAAGAAAATCGAGTTCTAACTTTGCCTTGGTCAAACTAGATTAAAACTCAAATTTCTATTTTACTAGGATACTTGGAGGTATTTAATTGATGTGACATTCCTCTTGTCACTCAGTTAACTCAAGAAATATGAGTTGGATACACTTGAGTTTAGTTGTACATGATTGATTGGTAATTTGGAGCAATATATTTTAGTTAATTTGAGTTGTTGTCAGTTTAACTAGTTCTAACTCTGAGGAGAACTAGTGGAAGTCAAGTTTTGGATGTCTAACTTCAACCACACTGAATGATAAACCAGTTAACTGATTAATCAACCAAAATTAATTGTTGCATGCATATAATTCGAGTTACCCAGTTGATATGGATATTCCAAGGCAATGTACTATCATTTGTAGCATATTCCCCTGTGTATAGGTGGTGCATGTAGTGAAAGAGTGACCAAAGGCTATTTTGCAATTCCTTAGTGTGAAATTAAAAAAAAATAGGGGCAATTTCCAAAGGTAAAAATGCAAGAAAATAGGAGCTTGGGAAGGACTGAATTTGCCTAAGTGTTGGGCTAGGCATTTTTAGTGAGGCAGAGAGATGATATATACACTTGCACGGTTGTGCTTAGGCTTGAGCAAGCATTTTATTTCTTCTCTATTCTCTAATTAATGCAATAAAAATATTAAGGGGTTTTGAGTAGTTTATTTCCCCTAGATAAATATTTCTGTGTGTGTTATGTTTTCTTTTTCATGTTAATAATTCTTGTTTTATATGGTGAATTAACTTTCACAGATCAGTAGAGTAGCTTCAAGTCTTGTGATTTAGTAAATTTCATGAGCAGTTTTGAATCTACACATTAATTTCTACACAGAGAGAGCTAAAAGAATGAACTGAAAAATGTTAGACTAACAAAAGCTATAAATTGATCCTCATAAGCTTTTTTATCATTTTAACCTGTAATTTCTTCAATTTCCACTAATTTTCCTTCAATTTCCTCCTGACATGCAAACTATGACCTTTGACCTTCCTTTTCCCATATTTTCCATTTTTTCATAAATAAAATACCAATTAATTCCTCTTTGCGTTTGACAATTTCCTTTGACAGTTTCCATAGCCATTAGTTAACTGAAATGAACATCCAATAGGATTTTTTGCCCACCCTTCAGTTTGGAATATTTGTCCCATGACCTTGGTATTATTTTTTCTTTATTAACTTTATTAAAACAAATTTTAACCCGAGTTTGTTACAAACCTCCCCCCCCACAATGGGAACACTATCTTCGGTGTTCAATGACACCTATGACCACATAACGAACGAAAATAAAAAATACTACCCATGGATCTTTATAACACAGCTCGTTGTAGTATTTACAATGCCATCATGATGAAAACATGACAATCATACCCTTTACTCAATATTTATAATAAAACTCATTCTGGTATTTACAATAACAACCATACATAAATATGTACATATGCCAAAAATAATTAGCCTCAACTGGAAAATAATGAAGGATACATAGCCCTCATTAGCAACAAGGAAATCTACAATCTCACATCTAAACCGTTAAAAGTATTATCATGATTCACCTCCCTTTGAGGAAATCGAGAATCTACTTCCAATGTCAAACCTACATCTAATATCCATAGCCACGATCCTTGTGCTACCTATTCCCTCAGTGAACAAATACCATCTCATTTTTCCAGGACGCACTCCAAATGTTCCTCTGATTCCATCTAGCAATGCTAATGGCCAAAAAAAATTATTCCTCGATGTCACGTTCTCTACTACATTGTCCCTCAAGAAATATAGTCACCCACTTCTGTGTTGTCACTCAACTTCCAAGTTCCCTGACATCCCTTTTCGAGAGTGATATGTCCTTTGGCAAGGTTTCCTCACATTTTAAGGTCCAAAAGACAAGGCATATCCCTGCATCAAAACCATCATACTAGTCATAGCATGCTCATGGAAATCAGTTGACACTATTTAGTACCAATGTCCCATAATGGCCCTACTCCTAAATGATTTATCAACACACTCATGCATGTTACAATTCCTTTTGCGATCACTACTAATTCTTTCAACCACACTCCTGCTAGTTAGTTTCAACCACCAAAACCAGGCATTTTCATATCTTCCTGTAACAAGCACATAATTCTGATTAGACTTAAAAACAATTGAAATAAATTCAAATCACACCTCATTGGTGGCCTGCCAACAAGGTACACTTGCAATTATGTTTACTTCCTGTCACAACATGTAAAAATAGTTGTTTGATCAAATCATCATGTATAAACATATCACATTTGGTTAGCTCAAAATGCAACCATCATAATCAAAATCATAGATGACATGTAACCATCATAAATCAGATTCACAAATCACATGCATAATAAAAATTGAAATAAAATAATGATACTTATCCTTCAATCAGTTCTTTGCTTTTGCCTTTGTTCTTCCCATACACACTCGATCAGTTGCCACACCTAGGAAGCACAAAAAGTCTTCTCTTCCCTTCAATCACGTGCATACACATAGCGTACATCACAACAAATATACCCAGACATGGCATGCAACACCTCACAATACATGCATCTACACCGACATACAATACAACACATACACTTACATAGTGTACAACATAACACATACACCTACACCTGGTGTACAACATAATACATACACCTACACCCATTGTAAAACATAACACATACACATGTGTACAAAAATTACAACACAACGAATACACTTGCCATGACACCACGGATACACAATGCACATACACAATACCACATGTACACAACACAACATATACAAAATATACACAATACCACACATACACAACACAACATGTATGACATACACACAATACCACATGTACAACATTACCACATGTAAAACATGTACACATCACCATGTACAAAATGTGTACACAACACCACATGCACATGAAACCACTTGCAAAAATTATACACAGCACCACCTGCACAACATGTACACAACAGCACATGTACACCGCACCACCTACATGATGTTGTTATCGGGAAATCTAGTGTCCATTTAGAGCTACTAGTCCCACTAAGATGGGTAGTTATCTTAGAAACAAACAAACTAAAGTTACTTTTTTTTTCCTTTATGAGAAGTAGATGAGAGAGAAGCAGAGAGTACCAACATCAGTCTTTTGCTTGGCTCCTTGCTTGTTTCCTCTCCCCTTTGACAGATCTTTGTCGCTTCTTCCTTGCTTACCCCACTTCAAAGAGCACTTGTAAATTCAAAGAAGCATAATGCCATCAAAGCATCGAGATCTACCATCATAAACAATATAGGACCAGATATATATTGACCACACAAATGCATATATCAACTCAAACATATAAGAATGTGGAAGAAAACTCAAATAGCTTTATTGATAAAAAGAGTAGAAGAGACAATTACAACCCATTGATCTGACCCAACATCATCCTCCTAACATGAAAGCCCTTCTTCACCTCATGAAAAGATTAGATCACCCAACACTATGATGTTCCACAAGAAACCAACAACACTTCCTTACAAAATACAAGATTCCAACCTCTGGATCTTTGGGATGAGGGATCCATATATAGATGTTTGCAGGTGGGTGAGTCAACTTCTGGGATTGTGATTAGTGTCATTTCTTTGATAGTTCTCAATTCCACTTGGAGATTTCATGATCTCTTACTCATCCTTGGGTGAATTTAGAGAGGCAAGTGTCACAGGAGAAGTTTCTAGAAGATTCCATGATCATCCACCTTACAAACTGTCTCTGCCATCTGTCTGCTCTTACTCATTGCTCCCTACGGAAGGGCTTTCCAATATGCATCGCACGTTTTGCATGTGGTAGGTGAGATGCATCGCACCGTTAGCACTGAGCAGTTTGCATGGTCCAGTTTTGGCCAGTTCTGAGCAGTTTTGCATGGAGAACTTCTAGGAGATGATGTAATCAGTTGACCTCGCTCCTTTAGGGTATGAAACAACACTTTTAGGGACTTAGAAGCCCTTTGTTTATGGACATATGTGATTGGGGTTGCAGTTCCCAAATATGTCTATAATAGTTGCCCCCTAAAGCATGAGGTCGTAAATCTTTTGATGTCGG